>CM076577.1:1216187174-1216416771 GCA_034641835.2 Pinus albicaulis
AATTCTGCTTCTCCATCTCCTCTTGTGCCCACTGCGCCTGAGACTACACCCATGCCTCGCGTGTGTCATAGGATGCGTTGCCGCAGGGGGAGCACTAGAGGTCAACCCCTGCACGCTCCCTCCAGCCCCTCAACAGAGTCGACTTCTGACCAGTCTAGTGATTATTACTCAGGTCGATATCCAAATTCTAGGAGTGGGCGGGGTCGGGTTGTAGGATCTGGCCACCGTATGGATTCCCCTGCTCCTCGCTTCCCCACCGCTAGTTCACCTTCTCCCACGACGTGCACTGTGCAATTTTCCTTTAATTGCTCTCTCAGCCGCCCGCGAATCACGACTTTAGTCACTGTGGTCTTCCGCGAGGAGGCCCAAACGGAGGAAGAATGCACCCGTCTGGCGGGTCCGAGCTCGGAAAAAGCCGGCCAGCATTCGGGCCTTTAGGAGGGGAGCTGTGGCATGCATGTGGAGGTAGTACCTAGGGATCCTGGACCTTCCGAAGGATGGTGCCGAATCGTGGAGGAACCACCGGAGGAGTAGTTTGGTTAATTTGTTTTTCTTGCTTAGTAGGCCCACTTAATTGGGCTGCTTTTAGATTATTTTACCGTGCTGGACCTTTGTAATATTTTTGAATTCTGTAAATTAAATGTTCAAGACTGGTTTCCCCGTATGAGGGCACTCTTCTTAATTTTTTGATTTTTTGATGACAAATTTTCCATGAGTATGGCCAGGCAATGTTTTTGACTTCGGTGTAATTTTATTCGCAATGTTAATAGATTAACTTTACTTTGAATTCTCACATGATTAGCGTTTTTCTTGATCTGTTCAAGGATTTTGGGTGCTTTAATTTGTATTTGGAACAATGGACGTCGGTACTCTATCTGTTGCTTTACTGTTCTACATACTACTATTTCACTTTCTTATAGATGCCTCGGGCATATTTGAATGCTTTCTCAGATTGTCGATAATCTCCATGTGGACAGTTACTGGATTTTATATCATGTCCCTGTATGTGACATGGGGTATTTTTCTATCATTGTCTGGGGTGGGACTTCCACTTTTCTGGATGGATATTTGGGTTCCAATCTTCGGATGTGAAAATGTAATGACTTCATGGACTGTTTTACTTCATATAATATATTCAAAATAGCATTTTTTCTCTTCTGAAAAAAAAATGATTAATGTTTATCATTCTGCCTTCAAAACTAGCGATGCTGGTCTATGTTGTTGGTTTATTGATATGGTCTGATGATCTTTTTATATTTTGGACATATCACACTCCTCACATGATTAGCGTTTTTCTCTGTTCAAGGATTTTGGGTACTTTAATTTGTATTTGGAACAATGGACGTCGGTACGTACTCTATCTGTTGCTTTACTATTCTACATACTGCTATTTCACTTTCTTATAGATGCCTGGGCATATTTGGATGCTTTCTCAGATTGTCGATAATCTCCATGTGGACCGTTACTGGGTTTTATATCAAGTCGTTGTATGTGACATGGGGTATTTTTCTATCATTGTCTGGGGTGGGACTTCCACTTTTCTGGATGGATATTTGGGTTCCAATCTTCAGATGTGAAAATATAATGACTTCATGGACTGTTTTACTTCATATAATATATTCAAAACAACGTTTTTTCTCTTGTGAAAAAAAATAATTAATGTTTATCACTCTGCCTTCAAAACTAGCTATGCTGGTCTATGTTGCTGGTTTATTGATATGGTCTCATGGTCTTTTTATATTTTGGACATATCACACTCCTCACATGATTAGCGTTTTTCTATGTTCAAGGATTTTGGGTACTTTAATTTGTATTTGGAACAATGGACGTCGGTACTCTATCTGTTGTTTTACTATTCTACATACTGCTATTTCACTTTCTTATAGATGCCTCTGGCATATTTGGATGCTTTCTCAGATTTGTCGATAATCTCCATGTGGACCGTTACTGGGTTTTATATCAAGTCCCTGTATGTGACATGGGGTATTTTTCTATCACTGTCTGGGGTGGGACTTCCACTTTTCTGGATGGATATTTGGGTTCCAATCTTCAGATGTGAAAATGTAATGACTTCATGGACTGTTTTAGTTCATATAATATATTCAAAACAGCGTTTTTTCTCTTGTGAAAAAAAAAATGATTAATGTTTATCACTCTGCCTTCAAAACTAGCGATGCTGGTCTATGTTGTTGGTTTATTGATATGGTTTGATGGTCTTTTTATATTTTGGACATATCACACTCCTCACATGATTAGCGTTTTTATCTATTCAAGGATTTTGGGTACTTTAATTTGTATTTGGAACAATGGACGTCGGTACTCTATCTGTTGCTTTACTATTCTACATACTGCTATTTCACTTTCTTATAGATGCCTCGGGCATATTTGGATGCTTTCTCAGATTGTCGATAATCTCAATGTGGACCGTTACTGGGTTTTATATCAAGTCCCTGTATGTGACATGGGGTATTTTTCTATCACTGTCTGGGGTGGGACTTCCACTTTTCTGGATGGATATTTGGGTTCCAATCTTCAGATGTGAAAATGTAATAACTTCATAGACTGTTTTACTTCATATAATATATTCAAAACAACGTTTTTTCTCTTGTGAAAAAAAATGATTAATGTTTATCACTCTGCCTTCAAAACTAGCGATGCTGGTCTATGTTGCTGGTTTATTGATATGGTCTGATGGTTTTTTTATATTTTGGACATATCACACTCCTCACATGATTAGCGTTTTTCTCTGTTGCAGGATTTTGGGTACTTTAATTTGTATTTGGAACAATGGACGTCGGTACTATATCTGTTGCTTTACTATTCTACATACTGCTATTTCACTTTCTTATAGATGCCTCGGGCATATTTGGATGCTTTCTCAGATTGTCGATAATCTCCATGTGGACCATTACTGGGTTTTATATCAAGTCCCTGTATGTGACATGAGGTATTTTTCTATCACTGTCTGGGGTGGGACTTCCACTTTTCTGGATGGATATTTGGGTTCCAATCTTCAGATGTGAAAATGTAATGACTTCATGGACTGTTTTACTTCATATAATATATTCAAAACATCGTTTTTTCTCTTGTAAAAAAAAAAAATGATTAATGTTTATCACTCTCCCTTCAAAACTAGCGATGCTGGTCTATGTTGCTGGTTTATTGATATGGTCTGATGGTCTTTTTATATTTTGGACATATCACACTCCTCACATGATTAGCTTTTTTCTCTGTTGCAGGATTTTGGGTACTTTAATTTGTATTTGGAACAATGGACGTCGGTACTCTATCTGTTGCTTTACTATTCTACATACTGCTATTTCACTTTCTTATAGATGCCTCGGGCATATTTGGATGCTTTCTCAGATTTTTCGATAATCTCCATGTGGACTGTTATTGGGTTTTATATCATGTTCCTGTATGTGACATGGGGTATTTTTCTATCATTGTCTGGGGTGGGACTTCCACTTTTCTGGATGGATATTTGGGTTCCAATCTTCAGATGTGAAAATGTAATGAATTCATGGACTGTTTTACTTCATATAATATATTCAAAACAACGTTTCTCGTCTTTTAAAGTTTCATTTTTTTTTTAAAATTGAACCCACCGTCGGTCTACCGACACCTTGTAGACGTCGGAATTGCGACAACTCAGAAACGTCGGAAGAGAGACAGTATAAAAACGTCGGACGAGCAACGTTCAAAACGTTGGACCACATTTTGTCAGAATTGCGACAGCTTACAAACATCGGAAGAGCGACGTTCAAAACGTCGGACCACATTTCGTCGGAATTGCGACATCTTACAAACGTTAGCAGAGTGATGTCCAAAACGTTGGAACACATTGCGTCGGAATTGCGACTGTTTACAAACATCGGAAGAGCGACGTTCAAAACGTCGGACCACATTTCGTCGGAAGTGCAACAGTTTACAAACGTCGAAAGCGTGACGGTTCATGAGATGTCGGAAGAGTGACGCTTGTTCAGAAGCGACGGAAGAAGTGTCGATAGTGCGACACTTTTTACGTGCGTCGGAACTGTGACGACATGACAAACCACGTTTTGTCCACCCTCGAACTGTCGGTCTTGCGACGAATATGTGTCAGAATAGCGACCAATTGGCCGTCGGAATTTCCGCCAAATTTTCTAGTGTGGAGACACCATGGTGCTAAACAACACTGCAGACTTAGCTAAACAGCTGAAGCGTGCAAAGAAATGTAAAATTACAATACAATATCAAAATCCAAAATACCCCCTATGGCTTCCCTCACCTTCCTTTTATGCTTTGTGAGCCTCCCCTAGCCTTGGCCCACCTCATTACTATGCTGCACATGTGACCACTAGCCTCCATGAAGACTGCGCTATCTCCCCATGATCTCCATCATCTCTGCATTTAATTTCCACTCCTTCCATCATGTGTGAATTTAATGCACCACTTCCTCCATTAATTCATCATTATTTCTCTATGATCTTACTTTTATTCCTCAACTATCTCCATCATCTTCCTCATTATTTCTCCATGATCTCCACACTTCCTTCTTCAATAAGCTGCTCCACTACTCCATAATGCTGCTCCATTACCTAACTAACCCACATTCACACAAAAAAAGTGGATTTTATTCATATATGGGGTTTATGGGTCCCTCCACCCTTTTATTTAATTAACTAATTAAGAAAATTAAGAACTCTAATATTCCAATTAACTGATGGAAAATTTGGAATATTACAGTCCTCCCCGCTAAAATGTTGCTTGTCCTCAAGCCACTGCAAAAGTGAATGCTGCAACAATCCATCTCCCTCCCAAGTGGCATCCTATGGAAGGTCTCCCCATCTAATCCAATGTGTTATGCATTCCAAACTCCATAGTTGCCTCTTTATAATGTCTAGAATGGCCTCCAACTGTGTAGTTAGATGCCTCTCCTCATCAATGAATCCCCAAGTGGAAACCATATGCTGTCTAAGAACCTCTTCTCTGCATGAGATATGTGAAGTGTAGTGGTTCCTTCCTCAAGTAGAAAGTCCCAACTCATAAAATATCTCTCCAACCCATGCTACATGGAGTATATTGTGTCTGTCCCCGATCCAATCCTTGGCCCTGTTGGCCATGCTTGCTCCAAGAATCATCTCAACACTGTGAAAAATAGGAAGTAGACATATGGGTTGACATGTGAAATGTCGAACCATACTCTCCCAAAAGAAACCACCGCATCAATGCCTCTTGCTGCCATATCACACCATCCTCATACCAAGTATGTAGCCATATTATATCAAGAGAAGCCACCAAAACAATTCCTCTTGCTGCCACACCACCTCATCATCATACCAAGTATGATGGCCATACTCTCCTAACAGAAGCCAAAGCAATAAGGCCTCCCTTTTCCATCCTACATCATTATCATGCAAGGTATGGGAGAATGTCAACCCATATTCTCCCAAGAGTAACTAAAGAATCAATGATTCTTTCTTCCACCTCACATCATCATAATGCAAATAATAGAGCAAAAATATCCTAATTGACATGTAGAATGTCATATTAGACCAACATAACCAAGCTCCTTGTTGCCACATCATGTGAGTGCCATGCAATGTCCCAAACAATAATAAACCCATTGACATAGGATATGTCATGTGATGGAAAAAATTTCTCAACAGTAACCAACGCAGCCATGCCTGCTGCTGCTGCATCATACCAATACTATGCAAGGCATGGACCATACAAATATGAAATGTTGGGTAGGAACCATACTCACCCAAAAGAAACCATCACAACCATGCTTCTTGTCGCCCCATGTCATAGATATGCAAGTAGCCTCTAAACCACTTTCTCATCATCCTCAACCATCCATCCAATTGCGGGTGATGAATCCTATCATGCTCCAGCTTGGTATCCACCTAATGGAGAATACCATCCTCTCAAATCTGATGAAAATATTTTCACTCCATGATGTGTTGAAGTGCAACCTCTTTGAGGTCTCTCCATGATATCCTCTCACTGATGGCCCAATAGAACCTATGTGGTTCTAAATATGCTGTAGGCAGAAGCTTCTCTTTGAGCTATGAGGTTCTCATCAAGAAGGCTCCATCCTGATAATGGAAAATTCTATCCATCAGAAGATGTCTATCATCTACCATCTACCCATCCAATGCTTCATAAGTGAAGCAGTCATCAGAATGATCCAAGAATAATTGGGCCCCCAAATCATCACTCCTCCTTAGTGACAGCGCTGCTTATCTCCATGATGGTGCATCTACTGTCTCATGGCCCTCTCCATGCATAATGATGAACTCATAGTACTGCATTGGATTGCTTAGGAATATGCTCATCTTATCCTCTAAAACTCCACACTCCAACATAAAGTGTTGTGTGCATCTCAACAATGTAAAACTAGGATGGCTATACATCTCCTCCTTCAAAAAGTCAAGGGTCCTCTACGCAATGATATTCTGCTGCTCCAAATTAGCAAGGTGCTATAACCCTTGGTTATGCAATTGCCTTGATGGCATGACCCCACAAATCTCAAGCTGAGGTGCTGAAATAGTATGGGATGGAAATGTTTGCAAACCTCGGATCAACTGATACTTGGGAACATCTTGCAAAGCTACAAGAGTTACTCCAAATGGTGCAATGGCTTCTCCAACTACTGGTGATGGTTATGGCTACTCCTCTACTACTATACCAACACTGGTATCTTCTTCCTCCTCCTCATGTACCTCCTGAAGCATGTATGTGACTCTCAATGTCAAAGGCTCAGGATAATCTTGCAAATATGCAAGTGCTCCCTCTACTGATGCAGGTACTTCTATTGTAGCTTCTGGTGGGAGTGGTTGCTATTCTTATGGAGTAATATTTCTGACATCTTCCCTTTGCTTGTCATATACTTTCTCATCAATTTCAAGAAATGTCTCTATGGAAAGTGTCTCTGGTTTTCTTCTATCAAACTTCTTTACCAACCTTTGAGTGAAGTCTGCATAAGCAATCACTCTTGCATGTTTCATTTGGTTGAAACACCAATCCTTTGCTTCACCCTCAAGGTGCAACGCTGCAATCTCAACAACCTCTCTTTCTTCTACTGGGTGTAGCTAGAAGAAATCATCTAACTCCTTCATCCATGCTTTCGATGTGCTCGTGAATGACCCATAAAATGTAGGCAAGAAGAATCTATCCTGTACGTGCCCTTTCCTTCTATTGCTGCTGCGAGGTCTTCGGTTCTCCTTTATCTGGAAAAAATGTTGGAGAGTTAGATTCTCTTTGAATGCTCTAAATTGAGATTTTTACTCTCCAAGATAATTACTCAGAGTCTCATGCTCCAAATATCCTCCATCTCCATTCCATTCACTTCCTTCAGCAAGGAAAGTGGACATAGTAGAGTGTTGTGGAGCTCTCTGCATTGCCGATTTTTTATGATGCTGATAGGAAGTGCTCAGACCTTCCTCATTCTAAAATCTTCTTGAGGTTTTTTTTTTTCCCTCTCCCTTCTCATTTCTTTAACCTCCTTTGAGATATCCTGCATAGATCTAAAGAGAAGTGTCACAAAACTTAATCCCTCTGCCATTGTAGATATCTACCTTCTGATTCTTCTTCTAATGTCAAGAAATGTAGTGCCCACAATATGATCCAAAGATCATGCTCTGATACCACTGTAATATCACAAAATAGGAAAAGATAGTAATGCACAACACAATAGCTGGAAAATGCAGCAATATGAAAATAAACTAAATACACCATAAAAATAGATAGAACAACTGAGTAATTTTATTATTAAGGAGGTGAAATACAATGTACAACAATGCTAAAAAATAGCAACACTCAAGCTGACAAAGATGGCTAGAGTGACCCTCAAATCCTCTCACTGAAAGCACTGCGTAAATCCTGATCTGCTGAAGCCATAATGCACTGTCCCTGCTAGAAATGTTGGAAATATAACTTCCGGCTAAAAAGGGATGAATAAATCAAGCTATTCTGGAGCTCATAAAATGCTGGGATTTGGAATCTGGGATCTATGATGAAAACCCAAATAACCCAGAAATGATTTCCAGATTAGCTCACCTTGGAAAATCACCGGGCCTAGGGCTTGCAATGTATAACTACTGCGTATGAAGATCTATGGCATGAAATGAAAGGTAAAAGGGCTGAAATAGTACACGATCAACTCAATACATGAAGGGTTGGCCCCTTTCCTGATTTCCAAGCTAGAAGCTTGAGATCTAGCTCCTCCTTCCTCCTCTCAAGTTGCAACTACTGAACTACACAATTGTTGGAATGGAATGCACTGTCAAGAGGGCTGAAGAGATAGCCTACTGATATGTGATGGAATATATCTCACAACTGATGTGAATAATCTCACCAAAGTGAGGGGATGATCCCTCACATGATTCCATGCTGAAACACTTGGAACTTCCTTCCTCCACTAGATCTACACTATTGGAATGCATAATTCCTGCAGGAACTATTGCTGCAAGGAGGTGTAGAAACATGGATTGATGTTGGATGTAGAAATGATATTCTTGGAATACTAAAATGGACGCATAAGGTGAAAGGATGATCCCTCCACTGGTTTCTTAGCTGAAATGCTAAAAAATACCTTCCACCTCTCAAACCCTAAGGAAGGAATTCGTAATTAATGAAGCTATATGTGTTGTAGAGAGGGGCTGAATGTAGCACCTGTTATCACCAAATTGAGTCCTGTTGGGCTGCTTCAATGGTAAACTTGGAGTAACTATTTCAAACCAGATTTTGACCGAAGATTAGCCTCTTCAGTCTGAGAGGGCTCTCTCAACTTATCAAAGGATTTACTCAATTAGGTCTTAAGACAGATGGCTAACTCTATGAGTGTTTTAGTGTATGTGATTGCAGGTGAAAAATGAGGAAGATTTAACTACCATTGGGCTTATGGAGTCAGTAAAAGGAAATCAATGACAAGAATTCCTACTTATGGAAGCTAAGGATTTTTTTGTTTCAATGATAGAACAACACTAACGCATGGGAATAACCAATAAATCAATGCTAAAACGAAGTCGGAGCATATATGATATCAATTATGAGTAATTGAGCATCAATACTACTGGAAGCAAGATATAAAAGAGACACATAAGTCCATTGAAACACATCAACAATCTTAGATAAAGCAAGAAAAGTCACTGTCTGTCTATTTTTGATATCAGAAATTACAATAGTAGCTGTGTTAAAAGCATTCTCCAACCCATTATAACTCTAAAAATAACTCATTTATAGAGTGAGGACTCATCCAAATGATTTTCCACCTTTATAACTTTGAATTCCACCTCAAAGACCTATTTCAAACATGATTCCATCACTTGGAGACTTCCTAGGGATATTTCTGTTTTGCAGTGTTTGAAAACAAAAATGACTCTTCTTTCATTAATAGTTCAACAAATACATTTAATAACCCTTATCAACTTCAACCAACTAATTTTGTGAGTGTATTTGGGTGCTGATGTGTCATTATGCCACGTGGATGTTGAGATGGACCTCCTCCAAGTCGAATTTTACAATTTTTTCACAAATCTGGTTAGTGAAAATTTTGAAAAACAGGCTTCAAAGATAAGTGTATAATTTCCACACCCTGATGGCTTTGCAGAAACTGAGAGAGGTTTTTGTAGATGGACCTGTGGTGAAGAAAAATTTCTTTCAAATTTCCAAAATCTTTTTTCAGTTGGTCAGAAATAAAACTTGAAGTTGACTGATAAAACAGTCATATACAAAAATTTCGTAGCGCTCATTTCGTAGCAAACTCCAAAATCCACCTTTTGCATAACCTTTGACATTTCTGGCTTTTGGAGGATCTTCTTTGGGGCTAATGAGCTAAATAATTTTTTTCCCCTCCTTAGTTCTCCATAAAACTGAATTTAAAGACAAAAAGCATTCTTCAGAAAATTCGTTGCGTTTTTTGGCCTTCAAGCTTGGAACTTGCTACGAAACTACCTGATTATGGAGAAAATTCAAAATTATCCCTTTTTTATCAAAATTTCACCCATAGGTTTGCAAATTGATATGATGAAACATGATAAGGAATTCTTTTTTCAAAATGCCTCTTACCCTCTTAAAAAAACATCATTTTCACTTTTAGCAAGTTAATTTACCAATAAAATGACTCTATTTTTTTTTGAAACAATAGGGTTCAGAGATGAGCTCCTATCTCCCTGTCCTTGATAGATGTTGCAAAATGGGAGGAGGTTTTTGTAAATAAGAATGTTTTGAAGAAAAAATTCTCTTTATTTTTTAAAACCATCTCCATATGCCTAGAATTTTCATTCGAAAAACATGTATAAAACATGAAAATTCTCCATTATGAAAATAGAGCTGAAAGACATCTCTGAATATCCCAATTTGTAGCACCTTTGAGAAAAGTGAAAGAGGTTAATTTTATTTGATGTGTTATTGACAATAAAACCTATCATTTTCTTATAATTATTCTCTATTTTCCCACAAACTTCCCTTGAAGTTGACTGTTCAAAAATTCAAAAACAGAGAAATCCTCAGATTTGCTACGAAATTGTCAGGTAGTTTCGTAGCGAACTTTGCCTATTTTTCACTGTATTTTCTAAGAAACTGTGAAAAACTAGACAAGTGGCTCTATTTTTAAATTTGATGAATATTCAAGTGAACCCAAGGTGTATTATTGTGGATATGACCCTAATGAGACAAGGTGAAGCTTATGATGACCCTATAAAAAAAAAATTGAAAAATTGAGAGTGATAACAGTGGCTCCACCGGGGATGGTGTGCCCCTGTGGTACATCAAAGAACTAGTATTTCCAGTGCCACCTCCATTGGGTTGCTCCCATCTTCAAAATGAAAACTTGCAACCTGCTCTGACCTGTAACCTTGGCACTGAAAAAACCAGTAGCTGTTAAAGAACTGAAAGTACACATGCTGAATTTAAAACTAAAACTGAAAAAATGCTTGATCTTCAAGCTTATTTCTATACAAATGATCCTACTCTACTTTCTCAGCATAAAAAATGAATCAAGTGATCTCACACTTCAAATGAAGCCAAACAAGAAGTTGAGTACTGGATTGGAATGAACATTCCACTTCTATGATCATAAAACCATTCCTGAGAGATGAAAAATTGTTGCACCATTTGAATTTGTCTACATAACTAAAAATCATATTGAAATTCACTTCTATAGATGTTGAGATTCAATAAGATGATGAGTTTAGTGAAAAGAGTCGTCTTCACTAAGTGGGCCCGCAGGCTATTTTTGGCGCAAAGTCTATTTTTAGACATGTCGATCATATTCTATGAGTTGCAGGATGCTATTTGTGGATGGTTGGTCAAGTTGGAAAAATAGATGGAATTCTATTTTTAGACATATTGGGCGGAGTCTATTTTTAGACTGCCAGTGTAAAATAGATATGTCGAATATTATTAGCTCTTAATAATATTTGGACTCTAAACATTATCTTATTCTCTTGGAGCACTTCAGTTAAGTGCACAAATGTGGCACAACAACTAACCGAAGGAATTAAACTATTCCTGAGGGTTTACTGGAGCTATTGCATGGAGGACTTCAGTTAGAACTCATGTGACAGAGTTTGGTGGAGTTGTATTTAGTTTAACTCAGTTAGACTCAGTTGAGCTAGTTGTATCTAGTCTAACTGATTGATACACTAGTGAGAGTGGAGTGAATTAATTAGTTAATTAATTCAAAAATAATAACTCATTAATCAACTGAAGAATACATGAGTTAACTATAGTGCATGACAATTTCAGTGGAGACCAGTGGAGAGATAGGTGAAAGAGCAAGTGTGACTATCAGTTGTGACTATAGTGATGCATTGATTGCATCCGACACTTAGTGGAGATGCTAATGAGGATTGCACAGTCAATCCAAGATTAATTTGAATTCATTTAGAGCTATTATTCAATAGGGATTGCGCAGTAGAGGCAGGCTAGTAGGTGGCAAAGATCGGTGCATGGATTTGCAAGATTGGGTCTGATTAGTGTGTAGCGATTGTATTGTACTGAGAGCTTGATATGATCAGCTTTGTATGAGGATTGTTACATGATCTATATGACATATATTATATACTTATATTTGGGGTTTTCAGCTTCAGGCTTTCCCATTAAAAAACTGTGTTAATGTGTGTGAATTTTTATTGTTTCATGTGTGCATTGCAATCTTGATTTAATTTCCGCAAATGATCAATGGTGGAATAGATTATGTATTTTGCATGAAGTTAAAATAGTGTGAGATCAGGAGAATATTGGACATATAACACATAATTTATATGATTTCTACATGGTATCAGAGCAGTATTGATAGTAGGAGATTGCAATTATTGAAGCGGTTGAGTTTTGTGCTAGTGGAATTTGAATTTGCTGCAGTGTTTTCTTGGTGTCGAAGTTGAGCATTCATTGAAATGTCTTTCAACGGATTGTGATTAGAGTATGCCCTTTATGGGAGCTTGAATTACATAGCATGGAAGGATAGGATGGAGGTGGTGCTGCATGATAATGGGTTGAAGGAGTTCATCGATAGCGATGTTCCTAAGCCGGGATCTAGCGATGCTACCGCACTTGACGCATGGCAAAAGAAGGTAGCAAAGTGTCAAAGGATTCTCTTGGAAGGTGTGAAGGACCACATTGTGTCTAGCCTTCATGGGAAAGCCACTCCATTCTTAATGTGGAAGGCTTTGAAAGACTTGTTCCAAAGCAGAAGTGACCAGAGGAAGTTGGCGCTTAAAGACAAACTCAGGAAAATAAAAGTGGAGAAAGGCGACAGTATACCAAAATACCTCACGAAGTTTGTCCACTGCAAGGATGAGATGGGAAGTGTGGGGGTTATTGTTGATGAAGAAGACTTGGTGAGCTTGGCTCTCCTTGGGCTTTCGAAGAGTTAGCATAGCTACGAAGACTCTGTCAATGGATGGGAGAAACTGCCAGGATGGGAGCGACTTTGGTGGGATCTTGTGCAGGAGGAGATAAGGCGAGGTACCAGGGATGGATCTTCATCGAAGAATGAAGATGAAGAAAATTTCACTTTGGTTGCCAAAGCAAGGAAAGGGAAGGGGAAGAAAAATCCTTCTCAATCTGGTGCTAAAGGCAAGAAGCAGGATTTGTCCAAGGTGAAGTGTTTTCACTATCACCAGCATGGGCATTTCGCCACTAAGTGTCCACAAAATAAGAATAATAAGTAGACTACTGGATCTACAAATGGAGAGGCTTTAGCCTCACAGTTTGAGCTGGATTTTTCTTTGAACGCATGCTTGGTTTCAAGTGTGATGGGATCGGTGTGGTTTCTTGACAGTGGTGCGTCTTTTCATATGACCAGAGACAAAGATTTTCTTAGTGATCTGGAGGAAAAGGATCTTCGAGTGCACATCAAGATGGGTGATGATGGTAGATACAGTGCGACTGGTATCGGGACCATTTCCTTTGAGAGGGAGTCTGGTAAACCTTTCATATTGAAGGATTTCATGCATGTTCTAAGATTGAATAAGAATATGATCTCCGTGGCGATGTTGGAAGACAAGGGTTATGATGTTGTTTTTAGTGAGGGAAAAGCCTTCCTTCGACATAAAACAACTGGTCAAACCAGGAGGATAGGCATTCGAGTTAAGAATATTTATCAATTGCAGGTAGATGGCTGCGCTGCAATGACAGGCAAAGCATAAGGAGTGGTGAGCCGGGATGAGGGCGAATTGTGGCATAGGATATTGGGCCATCTTCACCATGGCACTTTGAAAATTTTAAAGTAGATTTCTACTGGGCTTCCCAAAGGTACACTTGCACAGTCAGATTAGTGTAAGGGATGTACTTTGGGAAAATTTGTGAAGACCACTTTTCATGAGAAGGATAGTCGTGCCTCAACGATCCTTGAGAGAATTCACACAGACGTGTGTGGACGTTTCTTGGTTGCTTCAACAGTAAAGCACAGGTATTATGTGATATTTGTTGATGAATTTTCTTGTAAGTGCTGGATCTTCTTCATGCAGAAGAAGAGCGAGACATACTCAAAGTTCTGTGAGTTCAAGGCGCTTGTTGAGAAAGAGTCGGGGAAGCAGGTGAAAGCTCTAAGGAGCGATAATGGTGGTGAATACATCTATGGCGAATTCAAATACTTCTGTAGCAAAGAAGGAATTCGAAGAGAACTCATATCGCCTCATAACCCACAACAGAATGGGGTCACGGAGAGAAAGAACAAAACGATCGTGGGTGATACACGGGCGATGTTACATGATCAGGGCCTTCCCATACACTTGTGGGCCGAGGCATGCAACATTGTGGTTTATGTGCAAAACCGTTGTCCTCATAGAGTACTTGGCATGAGTACACCCGAAGAGGTGTTTTCTGGTAAGAAGCCTGATATTTCTCATTTGAAGATTTTTGGCTCACTTGTTTACATTCATGTGACGAAGGATGCCAGGAAAAAGCTGGAGCCGACCGCAGAGGTTGGGATATTTGTGGGGTACACAGAAACACCCCACAATTATCGTGTGTATTTGTGAGATAGTCGAATGACTGTTGTGCGACGGGATATCAAATTTCATGAGGAGAAAGCCATGAAGTTGTCACTTGAGAGGGAGCTACACTTGCATGCAGAGGAGGAGCTACTTGTTCCTAAAGATGAGTCTCAAGATGTGGATCAGCCACAAGAGGAGGTTCATGGAGTGGAAGAAACCACTCATACAGTGCCAAAAATAAGAGGGCGGAAGTGCACTATAGAAGCTGAGTGACTGAATCTTGATGCAGTACAGAATGTAGGAGTTCCTACATCACAATGAAAACAGAGACAGTCACCTGACCGATTTACTAGATACATGGCTCTGGAGAAAGTGTATCGTGACGGAGCCATCCTCTTTCAAGGAAGCTGTGGAGGATCCCGCATGGGTAGATGCCATGGTGGAAGAGTATGATTCGATTGTCAGAAACAGTGCATGGGAGATTGTCCTAAGGTAGGAAGGGAAATCAGTGGTAGGTTCGAGATGGATCTACAAAGTGAAGCAAGTTGTTGATGGGAGTGTTGAGAAGTATAAGGTAATATTGGTTGCTTGGGGCTTCTCACAGATCGAGGGGATCGACTATGAAGAAACCTTTGCACCTATCTCAAGGTATTCTTCCATACGGACCATCCTTTCTCTCTCAGTGCAGATGGGTTGGCACATTCATCAGATGGATGGGAAGACTGTGTTCCTCAATGGAGTCATTGAGGAGGAGGTGTACATTGAGCATCCTGAAGGATTCGAAATCTTCAGCAGCGAGTCGCATGTGTGCAGGCTCAAAAGAGCACTGTATGGGCTGAAACAAGCACCTCGTGCTTGGTACACACAGATAGACAGTTATTTCACCAGACTTGGTTTCGCCAAGAGTGAGGCGGATCCAAACCTATACCAGATTGTGGTGGAGGGTAAGCTTTTTATCATTGTGATTTATGTAGATGATTTAATACTAACAGGTGATGAACTGTTGATACAATCATGCAAGGCAGATCTTGCAAAGGAGTTCGAGATGAAGGACTTGGGCCTCCTTCATTATTTCTTGGGATTGGAAATTTGGCAGCAGAAAGGTGAACTATTTGAGTCTCAAGGCAAGTATACCTGGGAGATACTGGAGAAGTTTCACATGCAAGGTTGCAAGCCTATCAACACTCCTCTTCCTGGTGGTTGGAGGAAGGAGGATGCCACATCAGCAGAGGTAGTGGATGCCACTGTTTATCGACAGTTGGTTGGTTCGCTCATGTATTTAGTCAATACAAGACCAGACATATGCTATGCTGTGAACCAGCTTTCACAAGCGATGGTGAAGCCTACCAAGCTCTTTTGGAAGGTAGGAAAGCATGTCCTGAGGTATCTCAAAAAGTCCTGAGGTATGGATTGTGGTACATACAGTCGGATGAGGTGAAGCTGCATGGCTTCACAGATGCAGATTGGGCAGGAAGCCCAATGGACAGAAAGAGCACATTTGGAGGGATTTTTAGTATCATATCTACAATATTTTCTTGGTACAACAGGAAACAAATATTCGTGGCACTCAGTTTAGTAGAGGCCGAGTACATGGTAGCAAGTTTGGTTGCATGCAAGGCTATATGGATGAGGAAGATCCTGGTTGGTTTGTTCGGTTCTCATTTAGATCCTACGGTGATATATTGTGATAATCTGAGTTGCATTAAAATCTCAGTTAATCCAGTATTTCATGATAGATCTAAACATATTGACATCCGATACCATCATATCAGAGATTGTGTGTAGTAGAAGATCATGTTGCTTTCTTACATTCCTATGGAGGATCAGGATGTAGATATTCTGACGCAGGCGCTCACCAGGAGCAAATTCAAATACCATAGAGATAGGATCGGGGTGGAAGATAATCCCTATCTTGTTGAGAGGGAGTGTTGAGATTCAACAAGATGATGAGCTTAGTGAAAAGAGTCACCTTCACTAAGTGGGCAGAAAGAGCTATTGTTGTTTTATAAAGTCTATTTTTAGACATGTCGATCATATTCTAGGGTTCTTGGGATACTTGTATTTGTGGATGGTTGGTCAAGTTGGAAAAATAGATGGACTTCTATTTTTAGACATATTGGGCGGAGTCTGAATTTAGACTATAGGTGTAAAATTAGATATGTTGAATATTATTAGCTCTTAATAATATTTGGACTCTAAACATTTCTTTATTACTCTTAGAGCACTGGGATATATTCAGCAACAGATGTGGTACAATAGCTGTGAGAGAATTACTATTACTAAGGAGCACACTAGAAGCCCATGCATGAGGCTTTAGTTAGAACTCATGTGACGAGTTTGTGGAGTTGGAGAAGTAGTTGGTGGAGTTGTATTTAGTTTAACTCAGTTAGACTCAGTTGAGCTAGTTGTATCTAGTCTAAATGATTGATACACTAGTGAGAGTGGAGTGAATTAATTAGTTAATTAATTCACAAATAATAACTCATTAATCAACTGAAGAATACATGAGTTAACTATAGTGCATGATAGTTTCAGTGGAGACCAGTGGAGAGATAGGTGAAAGAGCAAGTGTGACTATCAGTTGTGACTATAGTGATGCATTGATTGCATCCAACACTCAGTGGAGATGCCAATGAGGATTGCGCAGTCAATCCAAGAGTAATTCTAATTCATTCAGAGCTATTCTTCAGCAGGGGTTGCATAGTAGAGGCAGGCTAGTAGGTGGCAAAGATCGGTGCATGGATTTGCAAGATTGGGCCTGATTAGTGTGTAGCAATTGTATTGTTCCGAGAGCTTGATATGATCAGCTTTGTATGAGGATTGTTACATGATATCTATGGCATATATTATATACAAATGTTGATGTTTTTAGCTTCAGGCTTTCCTGTTAAACAACTGTGTTAATGTGTGTGAATTTTTATTGTTTCATGTGTGCATTGCAATCTTGATTTAATTTCCGCAAATGATCAATGGTGGAATAGATTCTGTATTTTGCATGAAGTTAAAATAGTGTGAGATTAGGAGAATCTTGGACATATAACACATAAGTTATATAATTTCTACAATAGAAGATTCCAGCAGATCTGAAAAATGATCTTTGAGAGTATGCACGAATAATTCTTTTTGATCAACAAGAAAATGTGAGTAAATATGATTCTTTGATGGTGTTCCTTGTTCAGATTTTTCTTTATAACTCTTATGACCATTCTCGAATAAAAAAGGAAAAATATGCTGATCATTATTTTCATTTGGGAGAAATAAAAAATTGGAGTATTCTTGCACACTTTCAAAAGGAACTGCCTCAGCATGTACCATAGGAATTTCTAGAGGTAATTCTTCATTTTATTCAACACACATACTCATCTGATTGTCTAAAATTTTATTTTCGAAAATTTCTTCATTTGCTATATGCTGATGTAAGGAATGACATGAAGAATACATTTCTTCCTTTACCTGAGGATTATAGCAATTATCTTCCAGTATTTCCTCCTGCTGTTGAAAATGATTCTCATATTCCTGATGATCAAAAAGCTGACAAGTCTACTGCAACGTTTCATCAAACTTAGAGGATGTAACATGATTGTCATAAATAAACTCCTTCTAGGTTTTATTATCATCCAAGAGAGATGCTACGCTTTCTTCTTGGTGATGAAAGGGATTGTCATGAAGGGCCTATAAAATTTCCTCATCCATGAACTCATCATCTTCATAACAATTCTCCAAATATTCAATAAAACTCACACAATGTTTACAACAGTCTTTGACCAACAATAAGTAAGAATGACATTCTTTATACATCTCATAAAATGCAACATGGAAATCAACAAGAGAATATAAGGAACCATTTGTTAGGCTTTCATACCAAGACCATGCTTTTCCTTCTAAAGTGACCATAAACATACTCATGAGACAATCCTCAGGGAAATGAACCTTAAGTTTGTGTACATGCATATGGAATCTAACCAAATGAAGAGCATCATTGTCTTTCTTTTCATCTTTAAATATGGGAAGATCAGTTAACCAATTGACTTTTGGCATAGGATTTGGAAAACCAATGATGTGAGACCGATTCATAGGGGCATACCTGGCATTTATTCTTGCAATGGAAATAATCTTGGAACTTCATCAAACATATTGATCTTCAAGGAGTGGAGTCACCTTCCAATTGATTATTTGATGTGTGGAGTGGCCAGAATAGAAATATAGCTAATATGTGTCTAAGTGTCTGTTGCTCTCAGACCTTAGAACAGAAACTTTGTCATTCTTCCCAGGGAAAATTTACACCTTCAGTCCCCGGAAATGGTGCCAAAATTTTATCACCAAATTGAGTCCTATTGGGCTACTTCAATGGTCAACTTGGAGTAACTATTTCAAACCACCTTTTGACTGAAGATTAGCCTCTTCAGTCTGAGAGGGCTCTCTCAAATTATCAAAGGATTTACTCAATTAGGTCTTAAAACAGATGGCTAACTCTGTCAGTGTTTTAGTGTATGTGATTGTAGGTGAAAAATGAGGAATATTCAACTACCATTGGGATTATGGAGTCAGAAAAATGAAATCAATGACAAGCATTCCTACTTATTGCAGCTGAGGCTTTTTCTATTTCATTGATAGAACAACACTAACACATGGGAATATTCAGTAACTCAATTCTAAAATGAAGTCAGAGCATATATGATATGAATTATGAGTAATTTAGCATCAATACTACTGGAAGAAAGATATAAAAGAGACACGACACATCAAGAATCTCAGGAAAAGCAAGAAAAGTCACTGTCTGTCTATTACTGATATCAGAAATTACAATAGTAGTTGTGCCAAAAGCATTCTCCAACCCATTCTAACTCTAAAAAAAACTCATTTATAGAGTTAGGACTCATACAAATGATTTTCCACCTTTCTAGCTTCGAATTCCCACCTTAGAGACCTATTTCAAACATGATTCCATCACTTGGAGACTTCCTAGGGATATTTCTGTTTTGCAGAGTTTGAATACAAAAAGGACTCTTATTTCATTAATATTTCAACAAATCAATTTAATAAACCTTATAAAATTAAACCAAATAATTTTTTGAGTGTACTGGAGTGTTGATGTGTCATTATGCCACGTGGATGCTGAGCTGGACCTCCTCCAAGTCGAATTTTACAAAATTTTCACTAATCTAGTTAGTGAAAATTCTAAAAAATAGGCTTCAAAGATGAGTGTATAATTTCCAAACCCTGATGGATTTATAGAAAATATGAGAGGTTTGTGTAGATGGACCTGTACTGAAGAAAAAACTCTTTCATATTTCCAAAATAATTTTTCAATTGTTCATAAATAAAACTTTAAGTTCATTGCTAAAACAATCATGTACGGAAATTTCGTAGTGCTCATTTTGTAGCAAACTCCAAAATACACTTTTTGCATAAGCTTTGACCTTTTTGAATGTTGGAGGATCTTCCTAGGGGCTAATGAGCTAAATACAAATTTTTTCCCTCCTTATTTCTCCATAAAACTGAATTTAAAGATAAATAGCATTCTTCAGAAATTTCGTAGCATTTTTTGGCCTTCAAGCTTGGAAATCGCTACGAAACTACCTAATTATGGAGAAAATTCAAAATTATCCCTTTTTCATAAGAAAATCACCTGTATATCTGAAAATTGATATGATGAAAGATGATAAGGAAAAGTTGGTTCAAAATGCCTCTTACCCTCTTCAAAAAGCATCATTTTCACCTTTAGCAAGTTAATTTACCAATAAAATGACTCTATTTTTTCTGAAACAATAGGGTTCAGAGATGAGCTCCTATCTCACTGTCCTTGATAGATGTTGTAAAATGGGAGGAGGTTTTTGTAAATCATAATTTTCTAAAGAAAAACCTCTCTTAGTTTTTGGAAAACAATCTCCAGATGTCTATAATCTTCATTCGAAAAACATGTATAAAACAGGAAAATTCTGCATTTTGAAAACATATTCGAAAGACATCTCTGAATATCCAAATTTGTAGAACGTTTGAGAAAAGTGAAAGAGGTTAATGTTATTTGATATGTTCTTTACAATAACCTCTCTCATTTTCTTAGGATTATTCCCTGTTTTCCCATAAAATTCCCTTGAAATTGACTTCTCAAAAAGTCAAAAACAAAGAAATCCTCAAATTCGCTATGAAGATGTCAGGTAGTTTTGTAGCAAAATATACCTATTTTGCACTGTATTCGCTACGAAACTGTGAAAAAATAGAAAAGTGGATATATTTTTAAATTTTATGACTATGTAAGTGAACCCAAGGTGGATTATTATGGATATGACCCTAATGAGACAAGGTGAAGCTTATGATGACCCTATCAAAAAAACTTGAAAAATTGAGAGTGATAACAGAATCAATGCCAGATGATGAATGACTACTCAAATAAACCTTTCCATAGTAGGCACTTGAAGTCCCTCATGGATAAGGGTGGGATCGCTGCTCGGAGACACTTGTGTGCTAAACAACACTGCAGACTTAGCTAAACAGTTGAAGCATGCAAAGAAATGTCAAACAATAATACAATATCAAAATCCAGAATGCCCCCTATGGATACCCTCACCTTCCTTTTATGATTTGTGAGCCTCACCTAGCCTTGGCCCACCTCATTACTGCATTGCATATGTGGCCACTAGCCTCCATGAAGACTGTGTTGTCTCCCCATGATCTCCATGATCTCTGCATTTACTCTCCACTCCTTCCATCATGTGTGCATTTAATGCACCACTTCCTCCATCACTTCATCATTATTGATCTATGATATTACTTTTATTCCTCCACTATCTCCATCATCTTACTCATTATTGCTCCATGATCTCCACTCTTCCTTCATTAATAAGCTGCTCCAGTACTCCATAATGCTGCCCCAGTACTCCATAATGCTGCCCCACTACCTAACTAACCCACATTCACACAACATAAGTGGATTTTATTCATCTATGGGGTTTATGGGTCCCTCCACCTTTTTATTTAATTAATTAAGAAAAGTAAGAAATCTGATATTCTAATTAACTGATGGAAAATTTGGAATATTACATTAATGATCCTTTTGGAAATCTAAGAGTTCTTTTCTCCAAGGCTACTTGTTTGATAAGAGTTGGAATTAATATTACTTAATTATGGAATTCTGTTCATTCATCAGTGTTAAATACTCCTAGTGGTTCCTTGTCTTGTCAACGATTTCGTCCCAAGTTGTTTTTACTGCAACTAGGGCATGTTCCCCTTTAGTTTCTCCTTTAGCTTAGTTACCTCTTGATTCACAACCTGCTGGTGTTATGCAGATAAATCATTCTTACAGAAAAGAATGATCTCCCTAGTATCCTAAGGATATCTAGAAACAAACAACCAAATGAAAACCAGTTTCTTTAGATCATTTGTGATTCAGAATGATTACTAACAAAGTACGAGGACATGCTCCTACCTGAATTCCAACGCTTGCCGAAAACTTATATCCAGTTGCTACAAAAGAGGTCACTTCAGCATGTGAAACCTGCAATCAAAGACATAAAAGGATTAAAAGCATCTGAAAGATATAATTGAGAAAACACTAATCTAACTCAGTGATCAAGGAATCTAAGAATTGAATTACCCAAATAGATAAATGAAAAATTCGATGAGAAAATGGAATCTGTTTGTATTAACTTGCATAACAAGAAGTAACCTTACAACTTGCCACCTTGATGTCATACAGGTTCTTCCAGGGTCCTGAACAACCATCCTCTCTCAGATTGACAAGCCTTCTTCTCTCTGAACTAGCATGAAGTTATGGACATGAGTGTGTGATTATTCTCATATAAAAAATGGCTAGTATAGAGAGTATGCTCTCTTAAGAATTTCTTCAGAAATTACCACATGTGTGTCTACCCTTGAGGCTGAAGCATGAGCTCAATTTATAGGGAAATGGAGGTAGTTTCAGTTCCATGAAGAGGGGGATGGATTCCTTTCATGAAGGGATTTGAGCTCCACATACCAAGGGATAAAATCCATGAGTGAAGGGATAGAACTCATGAGTAGGGGATAAATCTCAAACTGAACGTGATTCTAGAAGCTTCCAGTTAGGAGAATATTCGACCAGTTGGGCTTCTAGAACTTACTTTTTCCTTTATTTGATTGTTTACGGGGTCCATAGGTTTTATAAGAAAAACATGCGAGATGTGCTATAGGCTATAGAGAAAATATTTGCGGATCCATAGGAAAGAGCTAGGAAAAGTGCGGAGTTAGAATTTTTAGGGTTTTTAATGAGCTTTTCTCCAATTCCAAGACTTGGTTTAGGAACATTATGGTTTTTGACCTCTAAGGTAGCATAATATAGGTAGTGATGAACCTATATAGACAGTCAAATTCCATTGTGAAAAAATAACGTGTAACAGATTTCCCCCTAAAGTGCGAAGTCTGAGGTAGTTCTAAAGAGTGAAGTTCTTTATCATTCCGAGGATTGGATTGTGGACACACCGGCCGAAAACCTGTAAAAACATTCAATGCAAACATATATATGTATATCATCGCTAAGGTAGGCATTCCCATACTCAGATCAAAACTAACTACATGTTTTGGTACATATATGATTTTAAAATTACATCAATAGTAGACATAGCATGGACACAACCATCAGTCATAAGTATTCTACTGTATCATGAATAATAAAACTCCTCGCATCTTGGATGGTGGAAACTAGATCCAGGGTCTTGATTTTCGCTTCTCGAACTAGTTCGATTCTATCCATGCGATTGATTGTGTTGAAGTCGAACATGGTAGAAACCTCTTGATTACCAGTCAATGATGTGAACTGTCAACAAGTGTGAGAGAACCACTAATAATGAAAATGGCTCTAAAAGTACTTAGTACAATCCACGAAGTGTGAATGAATGATTTGCAGTCGAACAATTCACGAAATCATTCGATCGAAGGTCAATGATGCAACCTATCATCGAAGGCGAGAAACCTGCCATTAGGGCATGTAGATCCCAAGGTACTGATAGGATTCTAGATCAAATTTATAGATGATGAGTTTTCGTCGATAGAAAGTGACTCGTTGCAGGAAAGCCTACGACATGAAACCATTATATCAAGTTTTTTATAAATATTTTCAAGGAGTAGAGTCAGGGATGGCCAACGCAAATGGAGACAAATGTTTGCAATGAATGGTTTATTTGAATTGCAGGGAAAATTTTAAGAACCCCCCTAAATTTATATATATAATAAATGGGCGAATCCCCATGATAAATAGGAAAAATGGAAGGTGATTTTATTAATAATATAATATGTATATATAATTTTTTGGCAAATTTCTCATGAGATTATATTATCTTGTAAAATCATGGCGAATCACCAGTAAAAATGGCGAATCACTACTAAAAAATGGTGAATCGTTGTTTAGTGGAGTTTGGGGTGTTGGTTCCAATGAAGATATGGTAGTTGAACCAAGAGTAGAAGGAAGAGAACCACCGAGACCAAGCATGTCACATGGTGACTCGTGAGGGAAGTAGTTCTCGTGCAGTTTGGAAAACATGTTCTTCTAGTTCTGCTAAGCTAGTGTTGTTGCTCATGCTACTACTAGCATTGATATTGAGGTTGGAGAGGAGTTTGAGGAGAAATGAACAACAACGGGAAGAAAAGAAAACATGCTATTAAAAAAGTGTTGATAAACATTGGATCTAATCCAGGTGCCATGGTACAATAACAATATTTCAAAATACTTCAGATGTTCAACTATGGAAACATAATTTACATTACAACACCATCACAACTCTTACACAACCATATTTATGGAAATGATTTGATGCTGGGAATATCTTAAAGGAAGACCTAGCATGGTAACTATAATAAGGTGAACTGCTTCTCACTTCTTCAAAATATTATTCCTTCTCGTGCCTTCAAAATCTAGATATTGAAAGGAATATGTGCCAGTTGCAGCCACCCTGCTGAATCTGTTAAAATTATAACCATCAACATGAATAGAACCATTAGAAAAACTCCATTCAGAATTCCCCATGTCATGCCCATGCCATGCCATGAATCTTTTTGTAGCAGAATCCCACAAGTAGTAGTAGTGGCACCCTGTATTTACCTGATAGCTCCATTGATTGGAGAGGAGGTCCACTCTAGAACTTTCCAATGCTCTCCTAGTATTGTTGTACAAATGATGTCTTGTTTTAAATTTTTACAAGGAGAGATACATTTTCAGTATATGAATCTTTTCAAATCTGGTATTTATAACTTATAAGTCCAAATAAAATATAACCCAAAGAACCATCTTGTTCTATAGGTATGACAAATATGGCTAGATATCAATTACTGGCAAGTTGTTCGTGGATGTGATGAAGTCAATTATGATTGAAACAATTTTCACCCTGGATGAACCTTGACCTAATCTTACTTTCAATCATGAAATGTGGCAAGAATGGACAAGATAAAGGGATGAATTGGCTCTGGATTATAAAAAAATCTAAGCATTGAATTGTGTATTAAACTCAATCCCAGTTTAGTGCCACACACAATTCACAACAGTAATAAACACCTGCACAACAAGGAAACCTATTTTTGTTAAGTTGTGCGTGAATTAACTAATCAGTGGGTTGTAAATTTATTTTTTGATTGCCTTAAAGAGAACATAACTGGTGGTAAGAGAACATAACTAATTATTAGATAGATGGCCAAAAATAAAGTGCATAAGGGTTAAAGTTAAGTGTTTTCTCGTAGGAAGTCTGTGTAGACTTTAACAGTAATACACCAATTGAATCCAATTTAATATCTGACTTGCATTAAAGATGAAGCATGTAATAAAACATGCCATATAGACAAAATCTTCAGTGAAAAAATGAAAACTACTAAACGTTATTCTGCTTCATACAATTCTTGGAGGTATCTTCACACTTTGGTAGGCTATTTGTATATCCTCCTTTGATAGCTACTACTTTTTGTGGTTACAATTCTTCATCTGCAGATGCCTAATTAAAGGTTAAAATACACTACAATTCTCAATACAATAACCAGATAGCAAAGCCTCATGACTACCTTTAAATGATAGAATAGATTCAACGAAGTTACTGTCAATCATTCATCCATGATGTACCACATTGTTCTACATCTATTCCTTTGTCATCATCTCTTTGATAGAACAATCTCAAAATAGGCTACCCTACATATGATGTTTCACAGTTGTGCTACAAAAATTCCCTATTATATACACTAAAGGGAATGTTAAAATCAACTTGATTCTTGTTTTGAAGGCTATGCTATAGAACAATAGCTCATATGCGTGCTGCTATCGAGAGAGTGAGATTCTAGCTGTGTTATGACTTGTTACCAAATCTGGCTAGTGGATCTCCTTATGTCTTTGCTGAATACCCAACAGGTTTATTATTTGTCTGCAACTTTGTTCTTGGTGATTTGGGGGATAAAAATTGCTTCTTTGCAAGGGATTGGTGAAATGTTTCCACAGGGATAAATGTATCTCCTGTTTGGAACAAACTGATAAAGCCAATATAATATAGAGATCTAGTACTTCTCTGTGAATCAAATTCTCCTGCAGTTCAGGAAGGTAAAGAGCATCACTGAACAATGCTTTTAATATAGGCTATAAATGAAGGTAAAGGTCACAAGTATATGCCACATTTATTGTCATTAAATGGAAATGTGCTAGTGCATATAGAAGAGGAAGCATATCTAAAAGCACTGGGATTCCTCTTGAGATGGGGAGGCAAAGTGGTAGTTGCTTCCTTTCTAATTCGTTCATCTGTGCTGCAAGAAAGCAAAATTTCCACAACTTCCCTCATGGAAGGCCTGTTGATGGGCAGAGTGCTAGTGCATAACAGAGCCACCCTTAACACCAACATCATTTCTTCTTTATATGAGTTTGCTACTTGTGCATCCAGGACATTATTGATATCGATGTGAATCTGATTCCAAACCCACCTAAAAATGTTTGAGTAATCTCCAAATTCTACATCATTGGGCTTCTTTCCAGTCATGAGCTCCAGCAGGATCACACCAAAGCTGTATATGTCAATTTTCTCATTCACGTTGTGGGTGTACGCATACTCTGCACACATGTCCACCAATTGAATCAGTTCATATAAAATTGTTTATTTTCTTTTGACAGAGGCATATATATACACACATATATTCACATGCATTAACAATTCAACTGTAAATTATTACCTCGGGAAATATCCATATGTTCTAGCAACCCCTGACATTACATTCATTTGACCCAGCTTTTCTACAATTCTAGCTAAACCAAAATCATCAATATGGGCCTCCAATTCAGAATCCAGCAATACATTATATGATTTGACATCCCTATGTATTATTGGAGGGAACAACCATGATGCAGGTAGGACATTCCCTTAGCAGCACCAAAAGCAATCTTATAACGAGTAGGCCAATCCAACGTTTCCCCTTGAGAAATATGAAGCTGTTCATACAGGCTCCCATTTGGCATGTATTCATACACTAACAGATTAGAATCTGAACTAGATATGCAACAGAGCAGCTTGACAATGTTGGCATGCCTAATCTTCCCTAGAGTCTCCAACTCTGCTTGAAATCCCTTGTCTTGGGCAGATTGCAGTTTCCTGTTGTTCCAGATCTGTTTCAAAACAACAATATTATCATTTCCTAGTGTTGCCTTGTACACTTTGCCTGCACCTCCACTTCCAATAACATTATCTTCTGTCAATCTCTTTAGAATGTCTGACTCATCAAATTCTACCCTGTGAAAGGCTGTGAGATTCCATGAATCTGTACTTGATTTAACTCGAACAAAATTATTGTATGTCTTATACAAGAAACCTATACCAATCAAGCAAAGTACTACTATCACAACAATAACCGAAATTAATACCCTATATAGATGGCTTTCAGACCTTCCTTTCTGCAGGAAACATGAAGGTAGGATTAATGGCCCACCTCCATAAAGGCCCAGATTGTCAAGAATTTTTTTATCATAGGCCAGATTATTGTAACCAAAAGGAACAGAGCCAGACAAAAGGTTGTCAGACACATTTAGAAAACTCAACTTGAGATTGTCTAACTCAGGAGGTATTTTCCCTGAAAGCAAATTGTTTGAGAGGTCAAAGCTGTTAAGAACAGGCAACAACCCAAGCGATGCAGGAATTGATCTGGTGATGCATTTGTTGGCAAGGTTAAGTTGAGAAATACATTTCCATGATATTATTGTCTCAGGAAGCTCCCCATACAACATATTGTGATCAAGAGAAAGCCTTGATAGTGAGGATAAACTAGTGAGTTCCACTGGAATAGTCCCTGATATATTGTTGTGACTGGCCAGAAAGATACTGAGATTCCACAGTTGTCCAATGCCAGAGGGAATAGTTTCATTGAATTGATTGTTTGATATCTCCAACGCCCAAAGACTGGCTGCTTTAGTGATTTGAGCAGGAATTTTGCCAGTGATTTGAACATAAACAACTTGTCATGCAATTGATATCCCATTTCCTAAAAGCACCATAGGAGCGCTTATCAACATGTTTGCCAAAGACTTGAATGCCCCATCTTAAATAATTTTGGAGATTAATATATTTGCTTAGAAATACTCTGACACAACTTTCTCCATGGCTAGCACCCATGCAGCCCTCTCTGACAGTGTCTTGGCTAATGCGTACCATAACTGTGAACAAGAAATATTGCATAATTAGAACAGGAATACCACAGATCACTTCAAGGCTCAGAATACTGCTTTGAACTCCACAATATTTGAGAAACACCCAAATTTTATACATATACCCCTTAAAAAAATGATCAATACCCCACCACGATATATTTAGCTTATCTATGTAAAAATATATATACTTAGCACAAATCCATTTGAGCCCTGCTTCAGTATGCACCAAAGATTTAGACAAAGGTTACATATGTAGACTTTTTTAGTATTTGATGCATTTATAACTTGGGCAACTTCAACGACAAAAATGAATTGGATATGGATTGTTGCATATAGAGAAGATGTATGCACTCTGTTCTCTTTGCATGTTCATGATCCATCCTTTTTGCTGACTCCAATTAGTGCTGGGTAAAACCCACAGTCCCAGTTTTTTCAAAATTTCATCCTCAATCAGTGTATAAAATGCATCCAAAATTCATTGCCCGATCAAATCCACACTCTGGCAAACTCACATTGTTCTAATTACTTGAACTGGCAATTTAAATAATTCTGTGTACTTTAATATCTCAAACCTATGCTTCGAGATATTAATCCAAAGCTCTCTTTGTGAAATAATTCCACTCAATACAGGCTTCTACTCAAGCCGAGGCAATCTGTTTTAATTCCTTCATTCTGATTCATTAATCAAATTCGTAGAATTTGATAAATGAATTTCTATAGTCAAAATATATATAGTCCTCCAATAGGACCTTTGTTTTATTTGAATGGCGTGCCGAGACTATATCTCCTTCTTTTATAAGTCTTAGTCTTTATAACAAGCACTTTAATAATGTTTGAACAAAATATAATAATTCACATTCATAATTCAGACCTTAGCACTTAATATTATAAAAAGGTTTCGACTCCCTTAAACCTATATACCAGTGCTTATAACATACAACCATGGTTTATTAACACGAAATTTTATATTTCATGGTGGTTCATGGTCCCACAAATCCAACGTATTAAATAAACGTGAAATCAACACAAAGCCCGACTCATACTTGACTTATCTCCCATGCAACATGTGACGTGACTACCCTTCGATCAATCAGCCTCCGGATCAGACGATCCACAAAAATATCGCGTTAATTTTCCCGACCAGAGTTAACACATAAAATTCACGTGATGAGGGCAGTATTGTCCCGTTGACGTGGCAAAATTCCACTG
Source organism: Pinus albicaulis (assembly GCA_034641835.2). NCBI lineage: Eukaryota > Viridiplantae > Streptophyta > Pinopsida > Pinales > Pinaceae > Pinus > Pinus albicaulis. The sequence continues at coordinate 1,216,216,443 of CM076577.1, forward strand.
GATCGTGTTTTTCTGAAGTGGTTTCACTTTGTGCCAAAAGCGACGCGATGAAAGTGGTATTGGTTTTAAAAACCACCGCTGGTATTTTCACAGTTCTTGACTGGGTTACTAATACAATTAACACCTTTCTTCAACATAACTCTTCGTGTTAACTCCTAGTTCAAGTCTCAACACCATCGCTTCGTTAATAAAAACCCATGTTAATTACTCCAACTGACAGGGTTCAATACTACCTGTCGCGTTCATTACAGTCAGGCTTAACGCTTAGACCGAGGTTCGACAGTCTTTATATGAACAGGATACAACTATAGTTCGAACTTCTGACATAGCCCTTCTCAAAAAATCTCACGCAACCCAAACATAGTTAATTCATTTCAATTACACAGGTTAGCCGCTACGAATGAGAAATCAATTGATTTCAATCGCGTTAAGTTCAACGCAGATCCAAATGTGTTCAACTGCAAGTTAAACTCTAAGGTTATCAAACTCGGACTCCACTGTACCACAGTCTCCCTTACCAGAATTCATACCAAAGTAGGGGTTTGATTTACCCCCTAAACATATTCTATAGCCGGAAATACCCTCAATTTCCTTATCAGATACAGAGTACCATTCACCCTTTTATACAGAACTTCCGCACATGTTTCTTATACAATCTCTCTCAGAGATTTAGGGTACTCTTCATGCATACCATTCAGATATCATATCTTTAACACATGATTTTATCACATAAGAATCTACATGCGGGTTCTTAATACAACTTACAGAGACTACTCTTTCTCAGCTCACGAAGGTTCAAGCCTTCCTCACACAGAAATCAACCAGCAGATGCACATAAATACTGAAACAAATTCTTCATTATACAGTGAAGTAACTTACAACTTCTGGCCAGATCTTCAATCACTTGGCCTTCGGCAATCTACTCTGCCAGCCCTACCGCTCTATGCAATTCTATGCTACTCTCTATGCAGGTCTCTATACAGGTCTCTGCCACAGAGACTTATTTAAACAATTAACAGTAATTTTTCCATCTTCCCTCAATGCTCAATAAACTCTGCAATTCCTACAGTCCTAGTTTTAGCCTAACTCTTTGACAAAATGAAATGGACTATCTCTTCCCATGCCCACTAATCATTCGGGAAGTTACATTTTCCTCCACAATTTAACTAAAATTAACTCAACTATGGATAATTTCATAGGGAAACAAAACATGAGACCCCCCTTATGTTTATTTATGTACAAAGATTGTCTTGAGCCTAATGCCCCTGCATCACCAATACTTCCAATCCAAAATTGATCTGCAATGCCCAAAAATATTAATAGAAAACTGACCAGCTTAGACATACTGTTAGAAACTTGTAGCTAACTACTCTAAATTTTTTTTACACACGTAAAGAGTAAATTTGAAAATTACAAGCCAGGAAGAGGTTTGCAATGTCAACTCACATTCCTTTAGGTTTGGTATAACTACTGTCATCTTCTAGTGGCAAGAATGTACCGAAAAGCTTTTTATCCCCATTCTGTAAGGTAGCCATTGCAAGATTGAATGGCCTTGCACCATATTTGTGTACTTGAAGAGCTGAAATACCCCAATCAGTTTGATATATAGTTACCCCTCCAAATCGTAAAGGGTGGTTCACACTGATTGTCTTCCTTAAAACTTCCTTGCCATCCATATTCCATGGAGAAAGGTCTGAGTGAAATTGGGATACCTATACAAACAAAGGAGAGTTGTATATTAATCCATTGGATACCTGAAAACCATGTCGCAAAGAGAGAGCTGCTTCAACATTGTTGTTTCAAAAAAAAAAAATTACCCCATAAATTTTAGATTCTCAACAGCAAAAAGTCAAGTTACGTAAAAGGAAGAGAAATAGTGTGTTAACAGTGCCAGCTAGCATGCCTTTCCTTTCCTTTTTCTTTTAATATTTTTTTTGTGTATAGGGTTTTTAAGAGGGGAAAGGGGTTGAAATAACACAAGCTCTATGTGCTTCTCAATTGAGAAAGATAAATACCTCTCCATTTTCATAGTAATCAATGTAAAATTTGTTAACGTGGACTTCAGTCGCAAAAGCAGATATTGGCCTTGATAAAATCCCATTTGTATTAAGCACATATCCCATCCTAACGTTCAGGCCTTGAGGAACTGTAATTGAACCCCGATATGCCCCTGTGGAACTAAAGGTTTCTCCTGCCATTATGAGCAAAAGAGATCCATGGACACCAATAGGGGCAAGCCTACCAGCAAGCCCTTTGAATCCATACAGAGCTGAATTAATCAAAAAGACCTGAAATCCATGAATGTTAAGAAACCAAACAAGATTAAATCATCCACAACATTATTAAGAAATCTAGTCACAGATCAAATGTAGGATACATGAGATGGCCTCATTTCCCCCAATGGTATGACTATTTTAAAAATTTACCTGATATCCTACACCCATCAGGAGAACACCAAGATCCTGAATGCGAGCTCTGGGAAGTGAATCTGCCACATCAAGCTTTAGGATGGCTGATCAAGACTTCATGAATGACCATATACATGAAATGATCTATCACTGTTAGAGAAGACAAAATTTGAATATAATTTTTTTCAAGTGACAAGTCAAATATACTTTGATTCTCAGTTTAAGATTAAAAGTAAACTCACAACTAAAAACCGAGTCTATGTGAATTTCTAAATGTGAGAATAGGTGAGGTCAATGTATACAAATTTAAAAAGATAATCAAATCCAATTCAAGAACCTAGTAGTCATGAAAAGAGATTATGATAAAGGTGTGGCAAAGGAAGAGGGCATCCCAAAAATATTCCCATATCAACTTAAAACCTGTACTAGGCTGAGGTCCAGGCTTCACAGTCTTATCTATCACAACAAGAAGGTAAGAATAGCAAAGTAAATGCACTTTTTAGACAAGGTATAAGAACCAAACAATGTTGCAATTTACATTCAAATATCATCTTCCAGAACAGAGAGGTTGGTGCATGATGATACAACTCAAAAAGAGAGAAAACTTGCGAGAAACTTTAACCATTGGAAGTTGTGTTGTGGTAGTACAAGCCATCAATGATGCTGCCAAAAATATGCATAGAACAAGAAAATAAGGGGCTGTGTAAACATGATCTAAGCAGAGCCCCAAGACCCAACACCATGTGAGAAAGCCGAAAGCAGGATTGTCCTCTGGATACTTTCAAAGTAGAATTGTGGACTTTCACCTTGCTTTATGAATGTGCTTGCATAGTATGAGAAGCATGATTGCACTTAAAACTTAAAATGACATGGAGGAAATATCAGGAAAAAAATGAACCTATTAACAGATTAGAAAGCAGAGGAACTTCGTCACTGCATTAGGCTTTATTAAATAACAAAAAACAAGATCAAATACTAGCAATCAAAGAGTTCAGGAAATGACCTGTAAACAAAATATTCAAAGGAAACAGTGGAATTCATTAGTCAAAAAAGAATATAACATAGGGGAATAAGAAATAAAAAAATGGCTGACCCTCTTCTTAATCTATCTAAACTACCACCTAAAGGCTAAAGGTGTTTTATATGGCTTGTTATGTTAAAGAAAAATGGGGTAATAATGTACCAAATGAATCACCTATTACAACAACATCAAATGTCAGTTTAGCATATCAAATGAATCACCTATTATAGCAACATCAAATGTCAGTTTAGCATATCAAGCAATGGGAGTTTAACATACTATGTCAGTTCAAAGGTCAACCTAAACAACATGGAGAATCTAATATAAACGAAAGATAAAACCAATTAGTCCATGAATGGTTTGGAAGGATTCTAGCTTGTCACTCCTAAATTTGTACATCCAGTCTAGATGAGGGTAAGATCATTTGCTATATTTATAAACAGGTGCTGACTTACAATTTTCATCCTTTATCAGGAAAACATAGTGTTCACCCAAAAAATTAAGTCTATAATAAGAAAAGAGGACTTAAATTGAACTACCAAAAAACTTAGTGAAATCACCAAACCCAGATTCTACAAAAATGGATCAATATGATTCTAATTTTTCATTTTATTTTTTATAGCTTTATCGAGTTAATTTTCAATTTGAATCAATAAAAACATAGGTGAAACAGGCCTTGATAAGATATAGGGGAAAAAATTTTAGGAACAAGAAAACATATATAAGTTCTAATCTCCAACCTTAATAATAATTCTTCCTCAATCCATGGATAACTAACACTTTATCAGACCTGGAAAAACAGAGTTTAGCTTTGCATTTTGCCTCACTGTATCCACATGAGTCACCACATAATAGAAAATTGTATTGGTTTAAGGACTAAACCCTATTCACAACTTTATGTACAACTTTACCCTAACATATTAACCTACAACATGATCTAGGCTAAATTTATAGTCTGTCAAAGGCTGTGGAATGTATTTTAAATTTTAAATCATTTCAAATGGTTGTGATTGTCCTGGATAGTTTCATCAATCTAGGAGTTTATATATATATATATATAGCCCAAGGGGTTAGCTCAACTGGTTGTTGCCAATGGTGCTAGGAGAAATTTGACTAGTTCCATGCCAGCAGTTACATGGCTCAAATCCCCCCTGGTTGAGGGTGCACTAATCTATGCCAATGGCTTTACTAGGGATGCCATCTATAAATGTGGGGAAGAATTCCTTGGATTTCCCTATGCGATTTTCCTTGAAAAACAAAATACATAAACACATATACATATATATACTTCTAAACCCTTGAGGGTTAACTCAATCAATTGAAAGCTCCACCCGAGGCATGTTTCCAATGGGAGGCCATACTCATAGGTTCAAACCCAATAGAGTCTCTCAAGGTCACCAACCACTATTGTAGCTAGCAGTTAAGTTTCCCTCCATCTAGATATTCCAAAGAAGAGGGGGGAATCTAGCAAGGTTTCCCTTGGGGATATATATATATATATATATATATATATATATATAGAGAGAGAGAGAGAGAGAGAGAGAGAGAGAGAGAGAAAAGAAAAAATCCCTAGATGCATCAAGCACTTCCTCCATGATCTTGCACCCCTTGTGCAGGAGCTCAAAGGAGATAAATCTATAGGGAAGAATTTCTTCCTTTTACCTTACTTGATTATGTCCTACCTTTCAAGCGAACACTACTTGAGGATTGTCAAAGTGATTTCCAAGAAGAGAGATTCACTTCCTCCCAGAAAGGCATCCATACACACTCCCAACCCCAATAGAGGTTGTCCCCTCAAGAGTTATACAACTACCATCACCATAAGGAGATGATGATGATGGGGCCTCCACAAGACAAGATGACTAATTGTCACTAGGCCAGCCTTGTGAACTCCTAACCATTCACTACTCAGGTTGATGATGAAGCCATTGTGAATCTCAGCTGAGAGTAGTGATATTGAAACCAAAATTGCAGTTTGTTCTCATACACAAAGAACATATACCAATACCCATAGTCTAGATAACCCGCCCTCAAAACAACAAACCGTCTGCATCATGGATTGACCATAATGCTGGAAAAAGTAGATTAAGGGTGAGAGAAGCTTTTTCTATTGAAGAAATCCCAATACCAAAATTATCAACAAAGAGATCAATTGGTCCACTAAGCCTATCTTTGTCACAACAAGATTAACCTTATCGATAATAGGGAAAGAATGGAATTTTGTAATAAGTTTGGAGAGATCCATGTGAAAACATGCATCGGTATATCCTTCCCCTGTGTGATGAGACTTACCCCTTAAATCAACTCACAAAATTTTGCTCCCAAAGTAGTTGGTACAAGATATCCTACAATGTCATTGCCTCCCTTCACAGATCATTGATTATAATATGGCATCCCCATCAATGCTTTCCCAGCAAACAATAACACCACTTGAACCCAATTAAAAATTATGGACCATTAACAACACAGTTCACCATTTAAACCCAAATTTGGTCTCCTATGAAAACCCAACAAATTGAAATCATGAAAAACACATGGCCATTTCATTATTTAATGAATTCACATATACATTATGCACAAATTCATCTTCATAGCAGAGTATAAAGATTTAAATTCCAAAAATGAGAACAAAGATTGAACATTTATCTTTTAACAAAAGATATCCCAAGAAAGTAGCTGCGTAGGAGGGATTCACCACCCAACCACAGGCATCCAATGCAGATGCCACCCCTAGATTGATACATGAGGTCACCAAGGTGAAGATCCAGCTACAATCTTACAACTCACTCAACCCAATCCATCTCTCTCATGGCTTGGCCAATCTCTTCATTACAAAGAATCCATGTACCTCATCTAGCTATCAATCAACCATGAAACTCTCTTCAATTTCCATATACAACACAAGGGAAGGTCTAAAACTCTCTTCCATTTATATATACAACACAAGGGAAGATCTGAAACTCTCTTCCATTTCCATATATAACACAAGGGAAGGTATTTCCCTTCTCTACTCAAGAGTCAACACTCCCTTGGGACTCCTTCCTCTCTAGTGCTCCAATGGACTCTAGAAAGAGTCCAACTATTGATTGCCTTTCGGGAATAACATGGTAGAGTAATATTATCTCCAAAATACTCAATGAGAAGCAATATCATTTGGGTGATGGTTTCCTAATTTTCCCAACCTCAATGTTCATTATAGCCATCTATCTCTCTTCTGAGGTCTGCAATTCAAACGGCATAAAATTGGAATGCTACATCATTCTGCACCCGCATGTATAGAACAAATGAATATTAATGCTTCAAAATTCAAACAGAACAAGGGATACAGGTATGTTCTAAAATATAATCACGGTTGGAACCAAAGGGCAAACAACACTGCCCAAACTCCTCCTCACCTATGGGTTTAGCTCCATGGCACCAAGGAAATGGGCTATCTTGGACCTTGAAACTCTAAATCCAGCTACCGTGGAACTAGTTGCCCTCGTCAATGCGTGCAACTGAGCAGATCCACCACATTTGGGCCCAAGGCGCCTATCCCTTGGTGAATCCAAGCACCCCGCCGCTCATGCGTCATCATTGATTTTTCCATTTTCTGAACAGTGAAAAGATCAAATAAAATCATAGGTCAAATACGAATTCGAACTATGGGAGGGCCCTAACGGACTAGAGAGGGTTGGTCAAGTCCTTCGCTCAGACAACAAGAAGATTAGCGAGCCTATGCACAAAGCCCCAGCCACCTCTCCTAAATTTCAGCAAACCAATGAAAAAAAAATGGGGCGAATCACTCTAACCCCTCCCTCCGACCCTGTAAATCCAGGCAAATGCCATGGAAATCTGCTCAAACCAAAGAAAATCGGGGGCAAATTTCATTTTCTCAGTTTTATGCACCTTTTTTTTGGTGGGCTAATCTTTAAAATTAATTATTTTTAAAATAATCATTGGGCTAACTTTATTAAACTATAGAAAATGGGTTTTATATAAAAAATTTGCCCTATTAAAATTTAAAATCCCTTAAAATTTTCCTTTGGGCTAAAATTCACCCCTAAAATTTTCCCTGTTGAATTGTCTCTTGAACACATAACGACACTGTAGATGGTTTGATAATAATTGACCTAAAGCTAATACCCAGAAACCGGCTGAAGACTTTCAATGTGGTTTGATTAACTGTTAGACAAAGGATTTTAAAAAAGTGTCGTGTTAAATAGTGGTATACTTCTTTTATAACAAGGGTGACAATTGGATTCATTTTCTATTTCCCCCCCACAATTTCTGGTAAGTACCTCTTTATCTTTGACAAGCTTGAGGAGGATAACATTTTCTTGTTGTGTAAGCTCATCCTTCGGATGAGTCCAACTTAGTATTAAAATCGAACCCTAAGAAGGAATGGTTCCTTCTTGTTTGTAATTGACAGGTCATTTACTGTTAAATTTTTACGAGTCTAGTATAGGTGAAACTTGGTGTTTTTCAATTTTAGGGAGTCAGAAGGAAAACATAAGAAAACTTTGTGGTTGTAATTTTTCGTAAATTTAGCCTCTCAAGTCTAAAAAAGGATAAAATAATATAGGAGAGAACTCTATTGACCATGATTAGTCAACGTATACATTTTTCATAAGTAGTCCATCTCAGTTCAAAAAAGGGGTAAACTTATACTAAAAGGATGACTGTTCATTTCCTTTAACGAGTTCGAATAGTCAAGTGCTCGACGATCTTTTCATGTTTAGAGATTCTGAAAAGGGCTTAAAAGAGAACTCCAGGGTTTCGCTTTTTCATAATTTTCAAGAGCCCGAAAAAGTGATAATAGTGTAATCATCATCAAAATAATTCTTTTTATCGGAAAAATCTGTATTCTGCATAAAAACTTGAAAGATTAAGCATACCTGTTTCCAATAAGTAAAAACATCGAAAAATTACTTTTTAAAGTGGAAAATAAATAAAATATAATATTTTATTCATTCAAAAAACTTATAAAAAGGAGTTTAACAAAGTTATTTTTACCTCTTGTCTTTAGAGTTGTAAATTGAGAGATTTTGGTAAAAAGTTTACGGAGTTGATAACGGGAGAACCGACTGCTCAAATTGAGATTCGTCAGAACCAGGTAATCCACAACACTATTATCTTCATTTATATCTGATTAAAATATCTTTTTTAGCTTTAAATTCATTTTTTGAGGAGAAATTATGTTTAAAATTTCGCTCTCGGAGGTTTGCGGGTCATACATGCATTACTTGCGGACCCCGATAATTTTCTTAAAGGAAAATTATTAGGCTACCACGGTTTTCGTGTGGAACGTGTGTGGACATCCACACTGTCTCCGCAAAAAAACTGTGGAGGCACCGTGAATGGTTGAAAAATAATAAATTATCTCTAAAATGGTTAAATTTTCCCACTCTAAAAGTTTCTAACCTTCAGATGCGTCCATTTGCAGACTATTTCACCATGCTAGAGTGGAGAGAATGTGAGCATGAAGGTATATTCAATGCAACTATGAATGATCCAGCCACAATGCGTGCACTTAGAAATTATGGTTTGTATAAATTATGGGAAATTCAAGGTATGAGGGCATAGGTGGAACTAATGACATGGTTAGTGAACAAGTGGGATGTTCAAGATCAATGCTTTATCATTGGCATTCATCGGCTCGAAATTGAGCTCAAAGATATTTATTTTCTCACTGGATTGTCCAAAAGAGGAGAAAAATTTTCTTTGTTTGGAGCTAGGCAAGGTGGCCTACCCGTTGCTAATTAAAAACAAGAGTTTTGCAGTGATGCAACAGATCCAAAGGATAATTGTATAGACATAAAGACTATATTGCGACTTGATCTTAAAGGTATTTCATTCACGGTAACTAGGTTGAGTGGAAGTGCAGCTCCACATGTAGCCACCAAATCACAAATGCATACCGTGGTGGAGTGTTTCAGAGGCACCATTTTCAACTGGTGTGAAGGGTACTGGCCAACATGAAAGGCCAACTGACCAGAGAAAAAAATGAAAAGTTAAAAAACTTTGGGTATGGCGCCATCCTGATTTCTTTTGCTTTGGAGAGAATACCACTTCTCGCCCCTCAGCTTATTCTAGTAGATCGTGGAGAGCTCAGAGAACCTCATATGGTATGTTGGGTTGCATTAATGGCCCGCCATGGTGGCGACAATAGTACAGTTGTTCGGTTTACTCCAACGTATTTTATGTGGATACAGAACCAAGTCTTCACAATTGAAGACTTCCCTTATGTGGGTATAGATTTTAGAGGTGATCCCGAGATGTCCTTACCTCTAGGGGCACAATGGGATGAATCAGGGAAATGAATCATTTTGATGTGTTTTAAAATCTATTTTTCATTTGTTTTTTATCATCCAATACTGATAACAAAATTTTAAATGAATATGTTGGTCCACGAAGACTAGCTACACTTTGCCGCTTTGAAAGCGACAAGCAGATCCTATAGTACCTACACCATAGAATCAGGCAGCAGAGATCCTGTTGGCTCGAGGGGTCCTGACCCAGGTTCAGAGGTTAAAGTTTTCCAACAAACCCCAATACTACTGGCCCTTTCGGCAGTGACCTGCTTGCCCAAGTCAAAGTCTCACCCGAAGCAGTATAGGTGGGTGCTAGAACTAGGTTTTCGCACCCTGAGAGAGGATAGGTAAGCCAAGCAGAGCTGCGTCCGGCTTTATAATGACCAGATCACCTATCTCAGAACCAGATGTATAGATATCTGTCACATCCACGTGCGCAAGGTTAATTATACTGACTGTACTCTACAAATCATATACTTATAAAACAGTAGTGCAACTTTACAGTTATTCTCATAAAACATAACAAAACAGACCCAGATGCAGAAGAAACACTTAACATAGTACTTTCGTAGCTTAACACAAAATATGCATAACACAACAGCTATCAAAGATTTGCATCAACAGTACAAATACATTCAACTACGCAACAAAGTTTCTCATTCATTAATCCTTTAGTTACTTCTTACATTACCCAAACCCGACCTACGCACACAACAGTAGGGTTCGCATGCAGCAGGACTTGGGATCTCCGTGCACACAGCCAGCATGAGTCCTTTCCCCAAAAACCCAAACAGATCTACTAAGCCACAATTCACATCAAGATCTGATCATCTTCTTCCCTCATAATTCAAAATGTCCCTCTATTTATAACAATCTAGCCTAATCTTTCCTATGGTTTGCAAAACATGGTTTATGGACTCTAGGTCTACCCTTTGACCCATTACAATGATTTCGAGGCTTTGACCCACCCAAAAACCCCTACACTAGACTAAATATAATAAAAAATATACAAAAATTGGACCAGTTTCATAGCTTGTAAGAGACCCTATTCCAACAGTCCCCCAACACAATCTTGTGACTCGTCTCGAGTCACTATGGTGGTGCATTCTCTACCTGCGCACATAGGGCATTGATGGCTTCAATCATCGGAGGTAACACTTCTTGAATCTGAGCAGCAGCACTCTATGCAATGTCTATAAGCTTCTGGGAGGTCATCCCTTCAGTTTCCACGGTGACACTCTCTAGTGTCTGAGTTAGTCACTTGATGTAATGTTCCAAAATTTTAGCTGCCAAGCTAAATGGAACATTAGAGTTAGCAGCAGTTTTAGCCGGTAAATAAATGGGTAGAAAAGCCCATAAGTATCCTAAGGAGGATAAAAAAACTCCAAGTGTGAAAGGAGACACTCTTTCTAGCTTAATAAAACACCTCCATGTGTGAACAAAGATAAAATGAAGCTGCTTTGACCAAGTCAACAACGCAGGTTTAGTGGAGGAGGAATCCTAGGATGGATAACGCAATTTTGAAGGGAAATGTAACTTGGGTTAGAAGTAACCTAAGTGAGTGGGGCCAATGGCAAGAAAACTCCCATATTATATAAGGAAGAAGATGGCAGCATTATTCAGGATGTGGTAGATTATTATTCTTGGCTGCCAAGAATTGTTGTTGCTTTGCTGCTTAGCAAAGTTGTAGTGCTATTTAGCACTGGGTGTTCCCGGGCGGGAATCCAACCTCTTTCCTTTGAGGAGATCATTGGGAGATTTTGTATTCATCATTACACATTAGGTTTTCAGCCCAAGCTTCATCCATCTTCATCAGCACATCTTTGTCGGAGATTGTGCAGTGTTGCTGGGTGCAACGGTGGAAGGGACTGAAATCTGGGCTTCTGAGCTAGTTTCTCATTGGAGGAAGCTTTCCTTCACTTGAGAGATCTGTTTGGAGAGCTCCAAGACATATTTAAGATCTGTGATATCATACCACACATTTCTCATACCCTCCCAGCGCTGTTTCTGCTAGGGAGTGCGTTATTTTGGAGGCAGTGTTCATTGCATGGTTTGGTGGCTCCATTGCAGTGTTTCATTGTGATTGAGAGGTTCATCCTTTCATGGGAGGAAGCCCTTGAGGGATCTACATCAGATCAGACATATTTAAGCCTTGTACACTCATGTGCTTTAGTTTTGCAGTGATGTTTCAGTAATTTTCTGAATATCACATTTGTATACAGAGTGTTTGGACAAGAAACCCTTGCCGGTTTCCTTTGTATCTTGTATAAGGATATTAGATCTTTTGTTCTTCAACATTTTAATAAATATATGAGTAGATGTAATTTTTTCCTTCATTTATGTGTGTAAACCCTCTCTTAGACTGTACAGTCCATTAAGCAGCGACTCCGGTAAAATGTAGTTTTGGGGTTTTAGCACTTTTTGGCAATCCTAGGTGTGGGAGATCTGTTTAACCCACCTAGTTTGCTTTTTTTTTCAGCTCATTTCTTGGATATAGGTTTATTATTGATTAATATATGGGATCCAAGAGCCCATTTCACAGTTTTATTACATATGTTGCTGGAAATGCGTTTTTCATGTATGATTCATGAGCAATCCTGAAAAAGGAACATTACAGTGGTATCAAAGCATGATCTCTAGCCCAGCCTGTGAGATCCAACTATCAGAAGAAGAAGAGATGGACATAAGCTAGAAATCTTCAGTATGTGCAGTGTTAGGTCCCTATATTACTAGTATAGTCCCTTATTGTTGTTAGTGTAACCCCCTTATTGTTATTATTGCACCCCTGTAACCCCCATATTGTTATTATTGTGCTCTTAAATTATTATTGTTAGGTCGGCTAGGATTACATTGTGGCCCCATGGACTCTTATATATAGAAAGGAGGTTTTGTAATTTGTATCATCCAAGAATTGTTCATTCATGTAATGTATTGGAGGTTTCTCCCTCGAAGTGGCTTATTTATAAGGCGTTGATATCTCTTTTCTTCTATTTTTGGAGCTGGTTTCACAACATTTGGTATCAGAGCTTTGGATTCTAGGGTTTCGCTGCTCCAAACAGGTCATTGTGGAATTTTAGCTATATATTTTTTTCTACGAAGTTTCAGAAGCTAAAATTTTTAGGGTGCGAAGCCAAAATCCTGAGGAACATCGTCGCAAAATTTCAGAGCTTTGTTTGCAATGTTTTCAGAGATATGATTTGTGGAAGTTAGGTCTTTTTGCAAGCTCCTCAATTTAATATAAACAGGTCATCGTGAAATTTTCGCTATAAATTGTTTTCTACGAAGGTTCAAAATCTGAAATTTTTAGGGTGCGAAGCTGAAATCCTGAGGAAACTTGTCGCAAAATTTTAGAGCTTGGTTCACAATATTTTCGGAGATATGATCTGTGGAAGGTAGTGATTTTTCAGGCTCCTAAATTTTATCTCAAAGAGGTGATCGTGGGAAAATATTCATAACTCTCTCTCTGAGCATCATATTGGAGTGCCGTAAAAATTGGTCACAAGTACACGGACTTTAGTTTCTTTGCTATCAATTTCAGAGCTAAAAGATGAAACAATGACACGTGGCAAGTCGTACATTTCGCTCTACTGAACCAGTCCATAATTAGGTCATTGTGGGAGATTGGACATAACTTTGCCTTGGAGAATCCAAATCAAGTCAGACCTGTGGCCTTCGAAAGAAAATTTAGAAGGCTACCTCAGTGCCAAATTTCAGATATTGAAGAGCCGAAATTACAAAAATAATCCAATTTCAATATCGAGCTCCTCAAAAGCAAGAAAAAGGTGTGTATTTTTTATTTTTTTTCGAATTGCATAAGTCTTGTTTGAAGAATCAATTTGAATTTATTCCAAGGGCATATTGTAGAATATATATCAGTATTGGGTTCTAAAAAATGCCCCGTAAAAATAATTCAACACCCATTAAGCCTTTAGAAGGCTCTACTATGACTCATGAATATGAAGAATTGCAACATGATCTATCAAAATTACAAGAGCAAGTGCACCAAATTTCGCTCTCGCAAAGAGAAACAAAAAATGAAATGGAAGTTTTGAAGAAAGGCATGGAAGTGAAGATGGATGGTTTGAAGAAAGGCATGGAATCTAAGATAGATGGCATGGAATCTAAGATGGATGACATGGAAGCTAAGATCGATGAAAAAATGAAAGACAACATGGAAAACATGAAGAATGACGTAAAAGCAGAGATGGAAGGTTTGACAAAGTTGATACAAGAAATGTTTCCTAATGGTGAAAAGATAGTAGAGGAAACTCATGATGAGAACAAAATAAATGTTAATCGTGACTTCATAAACTATAATGTTGGTGGGAAGAACCACCATATTCCAAAAATGGATATGAGGAAGTTTGATGGAAAGGATCCTGTAACATGGATACTACAGATGGAGCAATATTTTTGTCTCCATAATGTGCAAAACACACAAAAGGTACGTATTGCAACTTTACATTTAGAACAAAATACATTTGTATGGTATCGATGGCTTTGCTCCTGTAAAAAAATTGTCACTTGGTCAATTTTTATGGAGGAAATGATAGCACATTATGAGGATAAAAAGAGCAACACCTCATAGATAATTGATAACCTCAAACAAAAAGGGTTTAGTGGGGGAGCACACTGAGGACTTCCAAAAATTGAATATAAGGGTAACTGACATTCCATAGAACACATGATTGATCTTCATAGGTACTTTAAAGGATAACATCTAACATGAAGTTCCCATTGGAACCTCTATCTACTGAGAAGGCATTCAAAGTTGGAAAGAAGAATTGAATGTAAAATTATGGTGACAAGGAAGCCTACCACTCACTTCTATAAAGAAGGAAGTGTTGCTACACCTAGATTTCCACAACCTACAAGGTTGACACCACAACAATTGGAAGAAAAAAGAGCAAAAGGGATTTGCTACAGTTGTGATAGAAAATACACTAAAGGTCATAAGTGTGCTGAGAATAAATTATTTTACTTAGATTGTGAAGAGGAAGAAGAAAATGAACAAGAAGAGGATATACACCAGGAACTAGCCCTAGAAGAGGAAGAAATGAGTTCGATCATATCATGTAATGCATTGGCAGGAATTACCACTCCTCAAACTCTCAAGGTAGAAGGAAATATCAAGAAGAAAAAGGTAATAGTGTTGATTGATTCAGGTAGCACCCATAATTTTATTCATTTTAAGGTAGCCAAGGAATCGAATTGTTTCCTATACCCAGCATCAGAATGTCAAGTGATGTTTGCAAATGGAGGAACTATAAATTGCTCTAGAAAATTCCATAATATCAAGCTAACCATGGGGGAATATGTATTGAATAGTCCAATGCTTTCCATTCCTATGGGAGGTGCTGATGTTGTACTAGGAGTAAAATGGTTACAATCTTTGGGGACGGTAGCTTTTAATTTTCAAGAAATTTTCTTGAAATTATTTTCAGAAGGAAAGGAAGTCGAATTACGGGGTATTGCAGGGAAGCCGGGAAAGATAATAAGCTCTAATGTCATGACAAATCTTCTAAATAAAGAACAACGAGGTGTAATTTCACAATTATGCTCACTAGAAGTTCCAACATCAAAATCATCTATTTCTGCAGATCTCCAAAAAGTCTTGGACAATCATTCCAAGGTGTTTGAAACTCCCAAAGGACTCCCACCTATTCATGATCATGATCATGCTATTCATTTGATTCCCAGAAGTGTTCCTCCAAACACCAGGCCTTATAGATATCCTTACGTCCAAAAGAGCGAAATTGAACGTATGATTGCAGAAATGTTAGAGGCGGGTATAATTCAACCTAGTCAAAGTTCTTTCTCTGCTCCTGTAGTATTGGTACAAAAGAAGGATGGATCATGGCGAATGTGTCCAGATTATAGGGAGCTCAATAAGCTCACCATTAAAGATAAATTTCCCATTCCTGTGATTGATGAATTATTGGATGAATTACATGGAGAAATTTATTTTACCAAGTTGGATCTTCGTTCAGGATATCAGCAAATTAGAATGAAGACTGAAGATATTCCAAAAATAGCATTTCGAACTCATGAGGGTCATTATGAAATTTTGGTCATGCCTTTTGGCCTTACCAATGCACCTTCTACATTTCAAGGGTTGATGAATTCCATTTTCAAACCCTTCCTTAGAAAATTTGTGCTAGTATTTTTTGATGATATACTAATCTATAGCAGGTCTTGGAAGGATCATGTTGAACATGTTGACAGGGTGCTCAAACTATTGCAGTAGAAACAATTATATTTAAAAACATCCAAATGTTTCTTTGGAGTACAAGAGGTGGAATATCTGGGTCATATTGTATCTCACGAGGGTGTTAAAGTAGACCCTAACAAAATTAAAGCCATTAAGGAATGGAAAGTCCCCACAACCATAAAGCAGTTGCGAGGATTTCTCTGGTTAACAGGGTATTATCGCAAGTTTGTTAAGAATTATGGGAGAATAGCAGCACCTCTAACAACATTATTGAAGAAAGATGCATTTTCATGGACTCCTAAAGCAAGTAAGGCCTTTGAACGTCTTAAAGAGGCAATGTGCCTAGCACCGGTCTTAGCTACACCAGACTTCACAAAAACCTTTATTGTGGAATGTGATGCCTCAGGAAATGGAATTGGTGCAGTTTTAATGCAGGAAGGAAGACCCATTGCTTTTGAAAGTCGTCCAATCAAAGGAAAGTATTTACAGAAACCTATTTATAAGAAGGAAATGTTAGCAATACTGCATGCACTAAAGAAAGGGCGAACTTAACTAAGGGGAAGACACTTCCAGGTAAAAACTGATCATGATAGTCTTAAACACTTTTTGGAACAAAGACTATCTTCAGAAGAGCAGAAAAAATGGGTCACAAAGATGTTGGGTTATGACCTTGAAATAATCTACAAAAAAGGAAAGCTTAATGTTGTTGCAGATGCACTCTCAAGAAAGAATGAAGAGGTGGAAGCATTGCTTTGTGCCATTTCTATTATCCAACCAGATTGGATAACTAAAGCAAGAGATGAATGGAAGAAGGACAAAGATGTATGGATACTCATTCAAAAGTTGCAGCAAGATCCTAGTACATCTGATACATTTAGTTGGAAAAATGATTCTTTATGGTACAAATATCGCTTATATCTTTGTAAGAATTCCCAACTAAAACAAAATATTCTTTTGGAATTGCACACTTGTCCTTTAGGAGGACACTCGGGATTTTTAAAAACTTACCATAGGGCGAAGAAAGAATTTTTTTGGGATGGCCTTAAATCTGATATTCAAAAGTTTGTGGCAGAATGTTTGGTTTTCCAGCAGAATAAAGTTGAGACAATTAAGATCCCGAGACTTCTACAACCTTTATCCATTCCAACTCAACATTGGGAGGAGATTTCAATGGATTTTATCACAGGTTTACTTATGTCCGAAGGAAAGAGTGTCATCATGGTGGTAGTTGATAGACTTACCAAGTATGCACACTTTTGTGCATTATCTCATCCATTTAAAGCAAGTACAGTTGCTATTACATTTATGGACACAATTCAAAAGCTATATGGAAACCCAAGGGTTATTGTGAGCGACAGAGATCCCATTTTTACTGGAAATTTTGGACAGAGTTATTTTCTTGTTTGGGTACTCAATTAGCTCATAGCTTATCTTATCATCCTCAATATGATGGTCAAACTGAGATAGTAAATAAATGTTTGGAAGGATATCTTCGTTGTTTTGTATCTGATAAACAAACACAATGGGTCAAGTGGTTACCTCTCGCTAAATGGTGGTATAACACTTCCTTCCATACTGCAGCAAAAATGACCACATTTATGGCACTTTATGGATATCATCCACCATCCATCACATCATCTTTAAGGGAAAATTCGAAGGTTCAAGCAGTGGAAGATCACATCGAGCATCAGCAAGAAGTTCTCCAACTCTTAAAGGATAGCCTGAATTTGGCACAAAATCGAATGAAACAACAGGCAGATCAACATCGTAGCGAGAGAAGTTTTGATGTAGGAGATTGGGTATTTTTACGGCTACAACCATACAAACAAATGTCCCTCAAGCAAGCTAAGAAGGATAATATATTATCGCCAAAGTACTATGGTCCTTACAAGGTGTTGCAAAAGATTGGTACTATGGCATACAAATTGGAGCTTCCTGCTTCTTCGCGAGTACATCCAGTTTTCCATGTTTCATGCTTAAAGAAGGTTATAGGTGAAAATCTTCCAGCTCAAACAATATTTCCAGAACTTGATGAGGAAGGAAAAATCATATTGGAACCTGAAGCGGTCACGGAAACAAGAACTCGACAACTACGGAATCGATCAATTTCAGAGTATCTCATCAAGTGGAAGAACTTACCCACCGAAGATTCTACATGGGAGGATGAGAATTTTATACAGAAGCACCCAGAGCTACTCAAGTGTTGAGGACAACACTTTTTTGAAGGAGAGGGGCATGTTAGGTCCCTATATTACTAGTATAGTCCCTTATTGTTGTTAGTGTAACCCCCTTATTGTTATTATTGTACCCTTGTAAACCCCATATTGTTATTATTGTGCCCTTAAATTATTATTGTTAGGTCGGCTAGGATTACATTGTGGCCCCATGGATTCCTATATATAGAAGGAGGTTTTGGTCATTTGTATCACCCAAGAATTTTTTATTTATGTAATCTATTGGAGGTTTCCCCCTTGAAGTGGCTGATTTGTAAGGAGTTTATCTCTCTTTTCTTCTATTTTTGGAGCTGGTTTCACAACATGCAGGAAGCAAGGAAGGAAAGCTTACAAAGCTTCTTCCAAAATCTATGAAGATCTTTCAAGGAGAGCTGAAGAAAATGAGATTGGAGATGAAATCTCCAAAGGAGGTTGAATCTAGAGCTGAATCTAGATTTGCACATGGTGAGTGTGAGCATGCAGCTGCACTCCTTGATGCACAATGCAGTCAAATGCCCAGAGCTATCCTGAGACAGATGGGAGGAGGAAGAATTCATAAGAGAATGACTCTTAGTGATTTTTTGTGGGAGTATGAATCTCAAACTAAGAGGTTTAGAGATCATACTGATTTCCAGGAGTTTTGCAAGATCCAGATGGAGAAGAGCCATCAACAGGATGCAGATAGATTTCTTCTATCTACTTTTTCCAGATCACCTGCATGTTCAGTTGGAGCTTGGGTGAAGGAGATAAAATCCTATTTGCAGCTGCACCATATTTCCGGAGATGAAGCTATCAGAGTTGCAGCGCTGCATTTCGGAGGTAAGGCTCATGCATGGTGGATTTCTGAATCTTATTCCTTAAATAATTCCAATACTTTCTCTTATGCAAGATTCATAAAAACATTGATGGAGAGGTTTGGTGAAAAACTTCCTAAGACACATGAGCAAGGAGAAATTGAGAAAACAAAAACCTTGCATGTGATGGAGGAAACTCCATTTCAGAGAACCACCGGAAGAGCTGAAGTCTTGCATTACACATTGCCGGAAACAAAACCTCCAGTTCATATTCTTGGACAAGAGGGCATGGGGATCACTTTTTCACAAAGGGATCCAATTGTTGAGATGTTTCCCACACACATTGATGAAGAAGAGGGCAATAGCGTTGTCACATCTAGAGCACATCTAGTGTCTCATGTAGAGGGAAGAGGAGCACATGCTCCCATGAGAGGGATTCTTGTATCCTTGCAAGAAGTTCCCCAGGATCTCATACATGGAGGTCCAAGCACAATCAGTGAGCAGCATGATTGTGCAACATTGCAGCTGGAAGGAGAAGGATGGGAGGAAGAGAAACATTATTTGATGAGAGGCACACACCCTTCTCTATTTCAGAGAGCCAGTGAAAGAAAGAAGTAGACTGTATTGCGTTGTGAAAGCAAGGGCAAGGTTGCCCAACCGTATGAGCAGTCTACTTTTGACATTGATGTCTCACTATATGGAGGCATTCCACCTGGGAGGCCATCTGATCTGGAGATGATGGGAGACATATTGTCTTTGGACTCACCACTGTTAGATTTTGGAGAGGTGAAGAGTCTAGAGGAAGACTTTGGCATAGGGGATGTCAAAGTAGCAGGCAACAGCATGAGGGGAGCTACACATGCCAGATCACCAACGCTGTCTTTGAGGAGGATTGATCCTTATTGGAGGTCTCAGATCTTGGTAGAGTACTCCAAGGATCTTGGTGCATGCATGATTATTGATGACCCAGATGGAGATGACAGATACATGGTTGATGATGTGGTCATCTATTTCTATGGTAGGATCTTCTTGACTAGAGCTTCTAGTCTCAAGGAGAAATTGCTACGTGCATCACATGAGGATTTCTCTTCCATGCATTTTGATGCATATATTTTTTTGGTAGAGGATTTCATTTGGGAGGGAATTCAGCATGACATATTTCAGCATATGGAGAGATGCATAGCCCGGATGATGTTAGTGAGGTTGTCACAGCCACATTCCTACTCATTGGGAGTAAGGGAGAATTTCCAGTTGAGCCATTTCAGCTCAAGACCTCAAGTACATGATGGAGGAGGTATAATTTCACACTTTGTATTTTACTTCTTTTCCTTATTTGAGCAACATGATGTATCAAGAAGAGTTGCTTCTTCTTGCATATTGTATGATGATGTACTTGCAACTACTTGTAGCATTGACTTTGGCTATCCTTTTGATGAGCTATGGGGGAAGCCACATGTTTCTTGGTGTGCACCATTGACACCATATTGTAACTTCATGTTTTCATCTTATGATATGACTGTGGCAGCAAACAAGTGGCTGGACAAGCACTTGTTATTTCTTATTATGATGCAGGCGAAGGATGCACTGCGCTGGTTCCATGAGAGGGACCATGATTCACTCTCTGGTTGTCACTTGGCAACTTTTTTTTATGGTATCTTGATTCCATGTATTTCTAATGTGTTTTTATTCAAGGGAAGCTTTGTATGGAGAGAAAAATCAATTGAATGGCATGGCATCCATATGATAGAGAAGTAGAAGACTTGTTGGTATGGGGCATCATACAAGCTGATTATCATGATCTCACTTCATGGCTTGTATGAGGGAGAGATGAGGCAACAAAAAATGTTGTTGCACTTGGGAGAGTATGGGAAAAATTCTTCCCATAATTTTCATGATATTTCTGAAGAGAAGGAAGGTACATTCATGATGCAAGGAGGCTAATCTTTAGTATTGGAGGATCATGAGAGACTTCCATGTCGGAAGATGATCTTATCACATAGTAGCATGATGGTGGATGGCTTTGGCATGTGGGATGTTGAAGGGAGAAGTCATGGAGCCTTATTACAAAGGCCTACAGTGCTGTCACATAGGAGCATGTTCTTATGGATGAGATATTCCAAGAGGAGGAGGTATCCCTTCTTCTTGCAGATTTTTATGAGTAGATTCTCATGGGAGGACTTATTGGAGGATATCACTTTCATCCCACTCACTATGTATGGTAGAGAATGAATTTCTGTACTTTTTGATTACTCTATTGAGTATTTGTACTTTCTCACCATGTTTGCACAGTGCATTGCTCCTCAAAAGAGCAAGAGTATTTTTGGGTTTCATGGTCACTTTAGGGCCAATGTTTATGAGGATAGTAGCCCATATATACATGAATTTGGGCAAGTGTATTGTTATTTTATATATGTACAACTGATATACATTGATGCTTACTTCCCCATGTTGGGAGAACAAACATATACAACTTGTAACTTGTTGCAGGACCACTTTCCATATGACATTCTCAAGAAGCAGTTGGGAGAATTGCGCTATACCCACCAGAGAGACCATATGTATCATCCAAACTTGCACATAACCTTCAGCCATTTTCTGATTTGGATGCCGTGTGGTGATGATGTGCCATTCATCTTGAATGGAATGGTTTGGGTTGGCATGACTCATGATTTTGGAGGAAGAGTCCTTGGAGGCTCAATCTTCTTCTTGCCATTGGAGGGAAATCATGTTGCAACCCAAGATCAACATACCTTCTACACTTATCATAAGTGGAGAAGAGGATAGCGTGGGATAGGCCCTCTTGCCTATCGTGTACATTTATTCAGCCCACCTACATTTCAGGAGCCACAGGTGGAAGAGAATTTTCATGACTTACCATGTTGGAGGGTGACTCACTTCATTTGGATGATTGCATCGGTGAGGGAGGCACTCATTCACCATGTTGATCATCAATCCTACTTTGTGGAGGCCATGAGATGTTGATCAACGGTTTTCATTGATGTCAACCCAAGCAGCACCAGGGGCTAACCCAATATTGCATGGGAATTTTTACCTACTGAATTATTATATTCCGGGTCAATAATTCTTTTGATGGTTTCTACTTGTCGATATGTTTCCGTTGATATATGGCACGCCATGTAATTCTTCACTATTTGAGAGATATTCATGTTTGAAGTTTGTACCCCCCAGTTATTGGGCTAAAACCCCATGGGGTTGGGGAATGGGTCATTGAAAATTCATAATTAATATTTTTTAAGCTCCTAAAATCCCTCCCACGTTCAATTTGTTGAAGCCTTCTCTCAATCCTAAGCATTCATATAAATTGTGATCTTCATTTCCTTAGGCAAGGGATCTGCCATTCGAAAACAGGTCATCGTGGAATTTTCACTCTAACGTTTTTTATATGAAGGTTCAGAAGCTGAAATTTTTATGAGGCGAAGAAGAAATCCTGAGGAAGTTGCTGTAAAAATTTCATATCAAGGTGCACAATATTTTTAGAGATATGATCTGTGGAAGTCAGGTTTTTTGCAGGCTCCTGAAATTCATCTCAAAGAAGTGACCTTGGTAAAATTGTCATAACTCTCTCTCTGAGTATCGGATTGGAATTACGTAAAAATTAATAGATATTGCACAGTCTGTAGTTTTCACTCTATCAATTTTAGAGCCAAATGAAGAAACAATGACATGTGGCACGCCGTACAAGTGTGCTCTTCTGAAATAGTCCATAATTAGGGCATTGTGAGAGATTGGGTATAACTCTCTCTTGAAGAATAAAAATTGGGTCAGACCTATGGCATTGGAAATAAAACTCAGAGGAATACTACAGGACCAGAAATTATATATTGAGGATCTGAAATAACAGAGATACACCAGATTCAATATCGAGCTCCTAGAAGCAAGAAAACGATATATCATGTGTTGTCAAGGATTGCAAAGGACCAGACTTTCTACGGCAGAAAAGCAAAGCAAGGTGTAGTAGAGGGTAGCATGACAAGAGTAGCAAACAAGGTGCATAACAACAATAAGAAGTTCATCATATGAAGTCTTCAAGTGGGCAGCACTGCATACAATCATTGTAAAGGTATCATTGTACTTAGTCATTGTAAATACATTATTGTACAAATTGTACTAGTGTCTATCTGCCAAGGGTTGAAGAGGCAGTGTTGGAACGTCTATGATCATCATTAGGTGGTTGTGTCAAATTTGGGGTTATGGTATAGTATATCTTCTTCTTCTACATCATTCTATATCATTGTAAAGTGGACCATTTTTCCTGGTACGGGAGTCCATTCTTCTTTTATTCTTCTATAGGGTGGTAGGGTATTGCTAGGGTGAGTTGTAGCTCATTGGGTGTTAGCATCCATCCAGTGGCTACCGAATAATCTCTAAAAGTTGGAGCATCCATATCCAAGTGGGAGCCGGAGAAGAATGCTTTTCTAGATTCTAGGAAGTTGGAGCTTTATTTTCAATTGGAGTTGAATATTAAAGAATTATTAGAAAAGCATTAGGTGGTTTTTGTCCCGGAGTGGGTTTCCACCTTAAAAATTGTGTGCATTTGTGTTCCTTTTGTTTACTGCTATCATTGTACAGAAACTGATAATAATTGAAGATTAACTAATGCTCTAATTGAAAGGAATACTGATTCACCCCCCCCTCTCATTATTTCCAACAATTGGTATCAAAGCTTGGTTCCTTCAATAGCAGTTTAACATCTGGAAGGAGGTCATGGAGCATACCAAGAATGCTGTACCTCTATTCAATGAAAATAATTATGCATTCTGGAAAGGAAGAATGGAGGTCTATTTCTTAGCGCAAGGTTATGGAGTATGGGACACTGTTCAAAATGGATTTACATCAACCGCGGATGAACAAGGTAAGAAGAATTTGGTAAATGATGCAAAAGCAAAGAATATTATTATCAGTGGACTTATTGAATATGCTTATCATAAGGTGTTGGGTTGTAAGACTGCCAAAAATGTATGGGAAAAGCTTGAGAATATATATGCAGGTGAATCAAATGTCAAAGAAGAAAATCTTCAAATCTATAGAGAAAAATTTGAATAACTCAGAATGAAAGAAGATTGCAACATTACCGCATACTTCCAATACGTTGATGAAATAACCAATACTATGGAAGGATTGGGAGAGCCAGTTGACGAGAAGACTATTATACAGAAGATTATTAGAACGTTACCACAGAGATTCAAACCAAAGGTATCGGTCTTAGAATACAGTGCAAATCTGGACAAACTCAGCAAAGAGGAATTACATGGAGTTCTCATAGCATATGAAATGAGACTTGATGAAGAAGAGGGTACTTCAAATCTAGAAACTGCGTTCGTTGCATCTAAGAAATCCAATAAGGATAAACAACCTTCAATTGAAAATACATGCACCTGCAAGTGTGAAGAAAAGGGAGATGATGAAGGTGGTCTTTCAGATGAAGAATATGCTTACTTCACGAGAAAGCTACAAATTGGTAAGGGAAAATTCAAACGTAAACTTCCATTGATATGTTTTAGCTGTAATGAGGTTGGAAATTTTGCAGCAAAATGTCCAAACAAAAGTAATGGCAACTTAAAAAGAAAGGAAGGCTTTAAGAAATTCAACAAGCAAGGATCCAAAAGGAACTTTCTCTCTAAAGAAGATAGCTCATCATCCGATGAAGACAATGATAGTGAAGAAGAAGCCAATGAGAGAGTATTGTTTATGGCCAAGCACAATAAAAACTCCACGAACTCCAAGCACAATAGGCAAGAGGTATCAAACAACAAAGAAGAAGGATGGACCATAGACGAATTTTATGAGGAAGCAATCAAGCTTATAAAAGATCTCAAGGTGGAGAAGATCCGTTCCAAAACTCTTGAAGAACAAGTTCAAGGTCTCAAAATTGAAGTTGAAGAATGCAAATGCATTGAAGAGTCACTTCAAAAGAAGTTGGAAGAAAGCAACCAAGAAAGGGAAGAATTAGAAGCTGAAGTAGTCTTGCTGCGTGAGGAAGTGAAGAAAGGAAAATATGTCCAAAACTATGCCAACAACTCAAGGGAATTTGAAGAACTTGTCAACAATCAACGATCTTACAACGACAAAACTAGCCTCAGTTACAAAGAAGAAGAAGCAGGACCTTCTACAACAAAATATAATGAACCTATGAGATCTGACAAGCATGTAGACTTCAATGGACAAGATTTGCAAGAACAACCTTGGAAGACAATTCATCGACGAAGATTTCCATCCAGGTACCAACGTATGTTTTATGGCTATTGTTATTCATGTGGAAAATTTGGTCATAAAGTTGTAGAATGTTGCACGTACCCTAGGAACCAATACAATTCCAGGAGATCCTTCAAATATGAACATCCCAGTGCTCAACGAAACATCAATAGATAGATTTGAACATTTAAGAAATAATATTGAATGTTACAAATGTCGAAACTTTGGACACATAGCTAAAGACTGCAGACTTGAAAATCCTCCAGAATAATCTTCGAAGCCACAAAATGAACGAACATGGAAGAAGAAGAAGAATGATAATTGTGCTCTCGCTCTCAAGGCTCAAAAGAACAAATATGTGTGGTATGTTGATAGCGGTTGCTCAACATATATGACTGGAGATAGAAATAAATTTGTATCTTTGAAAGAGAAGAAGGATGGAACCGTGTCCTTTGGAAATGATGGATCTTAAAATGTTATAGGATCAGGTACTGTCACTCTCGGAAGAAAAGATGTTCTAGCCAAGATTGTTCTATTGGTTGAAAACATGAATCAAAATCTTCTCAGTGTTGGACAAATGTGTGATCAAGGACATACAATACTATTCAACTCCACGAAATGTGAAATTAGGAAAGGCGTGTATGGTGAAATTGTGGGTACAGCAAGTCGAGCTCCAAACAACATATATGTTTTGGATGAAGCAACTAAAGCATGTCTAATAGCTAAAGATGATGATACAATAATTGGTAGCAATGATGATCGTCTAAGTAAGAATTTTGCTACAAAGGTGCAAAGTGATTTCAAGATGTCTTGAATTGGTGAGCCGACATACTTCTTAGGGCTTCAAATATCTCAGCAAGAGAAAGGAATATTTATATGTCGAGCCAAGTACATCAAGGAAATTCTCAAGAAATTTAAAATGGAAGATTGCAAACCCATCCTTACTCCAATGGTAACAAGTTGCAAATTGAGCATAAACGGCTCATCTAAGGATGTGGATCAAAGGTTGTGCAGATCTATGATTATTAGTCTTCTATATGTAACAGCCACCCGACCAGATGTTATGCAAGAAGTTGGACAAGTAACAAGATTCCAAGCAGCACCAAAAGAATCACATATTAAATATTCACAAGATGGAATATCTTCGCCAGAAGCTTGGGATTCTCCCAAGTTCTCATTAGATTTTCCTTTTTCAGAATATAAAGTGAAAGTAGAAGTAGATTACAGGTCTGCAGGACGGTTGTGTGTCAAGGAGTGGAAGTGTGTATAGGTCCATAGGATGGTTGTGTTTCAGTGGGAATTACCCTTTTCCATTGATGTCAAAGGGGGAGAGAATGTTGTAGGAAGAGGTGTCATGATTGCATGGGGAGTACTTTTGTTGCCATCAATGCCAAAGGGGGAGATTGTTGATCGGCAGTTGTCACTGATGTCAACCCAAGCAGTACCAGGGGCTAACCCAATATTGCATGGGAATTTTGACCTACCAAATTAATATATTCTGGGTCAATAATTATTTTTATGGTTTCTACTTGTCGAGATGTTTCCGTTGATATATGGCACGCCATGTAATTCTTCACAGTTTGAGAGATATTCATGTTTGAAGTTTGTACCCCCAGTTAGTGGGCTAAACCCCATGGGGTTGGGGCATGGGTCATTGAAAAGTCATAATTAATATTTTTTAAGCTCCTAAAATCCCTCCCACGTTCACTTTTTGAAGCCCCTCTCAACTTAAGCATTTATATAAATTGTGATCCTCATTTCCTCCATATGCAAGGGATTCGACCATCTGAAACAGGTCATCGTGGAATTTTAGCTCTAACATTTTTTCTATGAAGGTTCAAAAGCTGAAATTTTTATGAGATGAAGCCAAAATCCCGAAAATCCTGAGGACGCTAGAGTAAAAATTTCAGATCAAGGTGCGCAATATTTTTGGAGATATGATTTGTGGAAGTCAGGGTTTTTGCAGGCTCCTGAAATTCATCTCAAATAAGTGACCTTGGTAAAATCATCATAACTCTCTCTCTGAGCATCGGATTATAATTCTATAGAAGTGGCAGATAGTGCACAGTTTTTACATTTCACTCTATCAATTTCAAAGCCAAATGAATAAATAGTGACACGTGGCAGGCCATATAAGTGCGCTCTGTTGAAACAGTCCATAATTAGGGCATTGTGAGAGATTGGGTATAACTCTCTCTTGAAGAATCCAAATTGGGTCAGACCTGTGGCATTAGAAAGATGACTCAGAGGACTATTACAGGACTAAAAATTAGATATTGAGGATTTGAAATAACAGAGATACACCAGATTCAAAATCGAGCTCCTAGAAGGCAAGAAAAAGCTAAATCATGTGTTGTCAAGGGTTGCAAAGGACCAG
Source organism: Pinus albicaulis (assembly GCA_034641835.2). Lineage (NCBI taxonomy): Eukaryota > Viridiplantae > Streptophyta > Pinopsida > Pinales > Pinaceae > Pinus > Pinus albicaulis. The sequence continues at coordinate 1,216,243,973 of CM076577.1, forward strand.
AATTTCTACGGCAGAAAAGCAAAGCAAGGTGCAGCAGAGGGTAGCATGATAAGAGCAACAACCAAGGTGCATAACATCAGCAAGAAGTTCATCATATGAAGTCTTCAAGTGGGCAGCACTGCATACAATCATTGTAAAGGTATCATTGTACTTAGTCATTGTAAATACATTATTGTACAAATTGTACTAGTGTCTATGTTCCAAGGGTTGAAGAGACAGTGTTGGGAGGTCTAGGATCATCATTAGGTGGTTGTGTCAAATTTGGGGTTATGGTATAGCATATCTTCTTCTTCTACATCATTCTATATCATTGTAAAGTGGACCATTTTCCCTGGTACGGAAGTCCATTCTTCTTTTATTCTTCTATAAGTTGGTAGGGTGGTGCTAGGGTGAGTTGTAGCTCATTAGGTGTTGGGGTATCTGTTCAGTTGACTACCGAAGAATCTCGAGCATTGGAGTGTCCATACAGTGGGAGTTGGATAACAATTCTTTTCTAGATTCTAGGAAGTTGGAGCTCTATTTTCAATTGGAGTTGAATATTAAAGAATTATTAGGAAAGCATTAGGTGGTTTTTGTCCCGGAGTGGGTTTCCACCTTAAAAACTATGTGCATTTGTGTTCCTCTTGTTTTCCTCTATCATTGTACGTACACTCGATAATAATTGAAGATTAACTAATGCTCTAATTGAAAGGAATACTGATTCACTCCCCCCCCCCCCCCCTCTCAGTATTTCCAACATGAGACAGCTAGCATGTTTCCATTCACACTTTACACCTTTGATTGATGCAGATACTTTGGTTTTTCACACTTGGGAGGAAGCATTGGATGACAGTTTATTTGCAGATGCTCTTGATGTAGTGATGGAGGCTATTGATGGAGGCCACATGAGGAGGAGGGGAGATATTTTTCTCTCCTTATACATTTTCTTGAGGACAAGCAAAGATTTTGGAGGGGAGGACTGTAATGTTCCAAAATTTTAGCTTCCAAGCTAAATAGAACATTAGAGTTAGCAGCAACTTTAGCCGGTCAATAAATGGGTAGAAAACCCCATAAGTCTCCTAAGGAGGATAAAAACACTCCAAGTGTGAAAGGAGACACTCTTTCTAGCTTAATAAAACACCTCCATGTGTGAACAAAGATAAAATGAAGCTGCTTTGACCAAGTCAACAATGCAGTTTTAGTGGAGGAGGAATCCTAGGATGGATAATGCAATTTCGGAGGGAAATGTAACTTAGGTTAGAAGTAACCTAAGTGAGTGGGGCCAATGGCAAGAAAAATCCCATATTATATAAGGAAGAGGATGGAAGCATTATTCAGGATGTGGTAGATTATTATTCTTGGCTGCCAAGAATTGTTGCTGCTTTGCTGCTTAGCAAAGTTATAGTGCTGTTTAGAACTGGGTGTTCCCGGGCGGGAATCCCACCTCTTTCCTTTGAAGAGCTCATTGGGAGAGTTTTTATTCATCATTCCACATTAGGTTTTCAGGCCAAGCTTCAGCCATCTTCATCATCACAGCTTTTCCAGAGATTGTGCAGTGTTGCTGGGTGCAGCAGTGGAAGGGATTGAAATCTTAGCTTCTAAGCTAATTTCTCATTGGAGAAAGCTTTCCTTCACTTTAGAGATCTGTTTGGAGAGCTCCAGGACATATTTCAGATCTGTGGTATCAGGCCACACATTTCTCATACCCTCCCAGTGTTTTTTTTGCTAGGGAGTGTCTTATTTTGGAGGCAGTGTTCATTGCATGGTTTGGTGGCTCCGTTGCAATGTTTCCTTGTGATTGAGAGGTTCATCCTTTCATGGGAGGAAGCCCTTGAGGGATCTACATCAGATCATAAATATTTCAGCCTTGTACACTCATGTGCTTCAGTGTTGCAGTGATGTTTCAGTAATTTTCTGAATATCACATTTGTATACAGAGTGTTTGCGCAAGAAACCCTTGCCGGTTTCTTTTGTATCTTGTATAAGGAGATTAGACCTTTTGTTCTTCAACATTTTAATCAATATATGAGTAGATATAACTATTTCCTTCATTTATGTGTGTAAACCCTCTCTTAGATTGCGTAGTCCATTAAGCAGCAACTCTGGTAAAATGCAGTTTTGGGGTTTTAGCACTTTTTGGCAATCCTAGGTGTGGGAGATCTGTTTAACCCACGTAGTTTGCTTTGTTTCATCTCATTTCTTGGATTTAGGTTGATTATTGATTAATATATGGGATCCAAGAGAAAATTTCATTTTTTTATTGCATATGTTGTTGGAAATGTGTTTTTCATGTATGATTCATGAGCAATCCTGAAAAAGGAACATTACACTTGATCACGCCATCTACATTCTGCGAAATTTGGAGGGCTGTGGTAGCCCAAGGATTCAAACGTTCCTCAATGATGTTTTTTTTGTGCCAGAGTTCCTCGATATCATCTTGGAGATCATTGCTGGTCTTCAAATGTGCCAAGCGCTGTGCAGGCACCAAGGTTGGAAATGTAGCTTTGACCTGCTTAAAAGCTTCTTCCTTCTGTCGTAAAGCCTGATTGATTTTATGGAGGACCAGATCGCGCTGGACCTTAGTCCAGAGTTGCATGGCTGACTCTAGAAACTGGGCACCTTGAGAAATCTTCCCTAAAATAATGTTCGTCACTTTGGTTACTAGTGCAGCGCGCCGGGCTCGTACTTCCGAAGGCATTTCAGGTTGCAATTTGGCCTGTAAATCGGTGATTTGCTGCTCCAACTGCGTCTTGACGACATGCATTTCCATCCTACATGCTTTTAGTGCCGCAACCAATTTTTCCACTTTAGCCCGAGGCGTGGCTGTGGTCGGGATCTCGTCGGTAACCTCCGTGCAGAGCTGGTGGATCACTGTTTCAAGCTCCACTTGCTGTGAAACGATGAGGAGAAAATCTGCGGCTTGCTGCTCAATGGTTTGCTCAGCCGTACCAAGCTGTTGGTGTATTTTTTGGTTGCGATGGTTAATCTCTTGGAATACGGCGTTGTGGAGGCCTTTTAAGGCTTCGTGGGGCAGCTTAGCCAAGTCTAGTTGGATCCCTGTTCCTTCTTGGATCTGAGTTCCTACCAGGGCAGCACTAGGTACAGAATAGAGACAAATTTCTTCCATAGCTAGTGCTGTACTGCTAGTTATCGGAGGAGTCCGTGCCGGGCCGACGCTAGTCTGCAGCGTATCCGTTTTTAACTAAAGGGCGTCGAGCTCAGCCTGGATGGTGTCGAGCACGACCTTCTGTTGTGCTTCTATGGCTACCCACTTATCTTCTGTAGCCATCGTGACTGTGTCCGTGATTTTCTCGAGGTCACAGTCAATTAATGTGACCGTCGCATCATATTGCATCCGGTGGGCCCGCTATTTCTTTAGGGATCCCAGTGCAGGCTCACCTGACCACTTCGTACCGTGGGCGGGGGGGTGGTATATTTGTCATACCCTACCTGAGTCTTGGCCGCGGTGGTCTGTGGTGGCTGTGTATCCTTTTTCATGGCTATGTATGAGCCTATCTGGATGGGCTCTGTGGTCTCCCCATGGGTGGCTGTGAAGCCCATTTTCCAGGCAGGGGGCCATAGTGTGATCGTCAGGTCAATTTCTTCATTTGCTACCATATAAGGAAGTGCCGTGCATGTCTTATTGTTTAGGCTGCGGATCTGAATATGGTGCATGGTAACTTGGAATGCTGCAACACTTTTTTATTTGTCATATACCATCGAGGACAGCCGGGGTCAGGAATTTATGGCTGCTACCACGCTGCTTTGGAAAAGGACCCAGAAATTGTTTTTATCCTTGATGCGCTGCACATCCTTACAGTCCCATAAATGAGCATACTGAGCTCCTTCACACATCCCTGGGGGGAGCTCAGGGAGGACCAACTCCTCAGGGGTGTCCTAGGTGAGCAGCGCTATAAGGAGTAATAACCATGAATAGTAGAAGGACGTCCCCTACTCCTGGGATTCGCGGACATTAGCCAGAAATTCATCACATAAATATTGAGCCCAATTGAAGGAGAATCCCTTCGCACATCGGCTGGCTAACCGAATAACATAGGCGGGGATGGTCAAAACCTGACACTTCCTCATTAGCTTGCAGTATAAGATTTTAGTACCCATCTGTGTAGAAGGATCATTGATAGTCTGGATCACAAAGCCTCGCTGATTTCGACTCACCTTGTAGGTCTTCCACACAAATGTAGCTGTAGCCGCTTCGTACTTCTTGCATACCTACTCCAGAGAGTGTGGCCCTTGCATAGGAAGGCCTGTAATCTTGTAGATCAACACAACATCAATAGGGACTCTATCCCGAATCTGTAATATTCCTTTTCAGGAATTTCTGCAATATCTCCAGTGAGGACGCTGAATAAGAAAACCAGTGAAAAAATAATGTAGACCAGGGCTTGGATCCTCTAATATATGCTGTATATAGCTTAAATATAGAATGGCATCAGAGAAAAATAACTCCAGCTACTTTAAACAGATCTCCCCAACTCATATATGCATAAAAGCACCCTAATCCCACTGCTTCATAAAATAGAAATACCAGAGACTGCATAAACGTTATTTTCATTATGGAATCTATAGAAAATGATATTTTAATACATATATAGAGATTTCATTAAGCATGGAATCAGAAATGAGAGGTTAGACCTCTTTTACAAGCACCTCAGAATGTCTTGGCAAGGGTTTCCAGAAAAAATAGCAACATAAAAGTAGCTCTGCAGAAAATAACGCTGTAGCCAGAAAAAATGCATAAGAAAAACCAAATATGATCTGAAATAGAAAAAAATACAATAATTGGCCCAAGGCCTCCCTCAATAGATCTCCCGCAGTGAAATAGACTCCTCCTCCTCTGAAACTAGCACAAATGGAAATATGCAACCCTAGTTACTGCAGCTATTGCAGAAATAACGCAATCCCTGGAAGTGACTACACTGTCTAGGATGGAGAATGTTTTCCCTCAAGATAAATGATGAGAATTGAACTCAGGACCTCCTCCTTAGACCTCTCAATCAACTATACCAATGGTGAAGATAGAATTACCACATGAGAATTCCTTTGCACTAAACAATGCTGCACCTTTGGCTAAACAGCTGAAGCTTGCAATCAGTCATAAGACTGAAACAAGATGAATACATGAATGAATTCCCTCCCTTGCTATCTCCTCCTGCTTATCCTTGGTGATATTTCCCATCCTGGGCCCCACTCATATATAGGTGATGTGACTTCCTTTAGAAGTTTCCTCCTTACTGCGCTGCCCTAGTAGCTTTCCCTCCTCTTGTGACAGTGCTGTTGACTTGGTCAACTGTAGCTAAATTATTGCTTTGCCTCTCTTTCACACCAAAGAGGATTTATTTTATCCTCCTACTTCAATCCCTTTTCACACTAGGATGTGTTTGATTGTCTTTTCCTTCTTCTTAATGCAAAATTTGAGTGGTTATAATATTCCAAGTAGCAAGGCTAATTGGGAATATTATAGTCCTCCCCGCTCAAAGTTGCTTGCCCACAAGCAACAGTAAGGAAGGATGCTGCAAGATCTTCTCTCCCTCCCAAGTGGCATCCTCATCTGGTAGATTCCTCCATCGAATCAGATATTCCTTGATGACTCTGTTTCTCAGTTGCCTCTCCCTTGTGTCTAAGATTGCTTCTGGCTGCAAGATTAAGTGACCCTCATCATCAATAGGGGGAAGCTCCATGTTAGCAAATACATTCCTCCCAATGGCCTTCTTGAGGCAAGAGACATGGAAGATATTGTGGATCTTTCTCCCCTTAGGAAGCTCCAGCACATATGCCACCTTACCGATACACTTGACCACCCTGTATGGCCCATAGAAATGTGTTTTGAGCTTCTTAGCTCCCTTCTCCTTGAGTGTGGATTGTTTGTAAGGTTGAAGACGTAGGTAGACAAGATATCCCACCTCAAATTGTCTTTCTATCCGACCACGGTCTGCATACATATTCTGCTGGTTCTGGGCATGGAAATGTTGTCTTTAAATACCCGGAGTATGTCTTGGTTCTCCTGAATCCAATCCTTTACCCTTGGAGCTTTACTTGCCCCAAACATAACATCAGCAAATGAGAGTGCCTCATACCCATATAAGGCTCAGAATGGAGTCATGCCAATAGAGATATGATGAGTAGTGTTGTAACAATACTCTCCCAAGTGGAGTCAACGCAGCCAAGCTTTCTCCTGCCCTGCCACATAGTTCCTCAAGTAGCCTTTTAGCCACTTGTTCACTATCTCGGTCTGTCCATCAGTTTTGGGGTGATAGCTAGTGCTTGGAGTCAAATCAGTCCCCACTAATCGGAAAATTTCCTGCCAAAAGCCACCGATGAAGTGGCTGTCCCGATCACTCACTATGGTTCTTGGGAGACCATGGAGTTTGAATACATCTATGAAGAAGAGCTCAGCTACCTGTGGAGCAATATAATGTGCAGAGATGGAAAAGAAATGAGAGTACTTTGTTAGTCTATCAACAACAACAAAGATACAATCCTTACCCTGCACTGTCGGTAAGACGGTGATGAAGTCCATAGAGATACTTTCCCACTTCCCATCCGAAATAGGTAGTGGCTGCAACAATCCCGCAAGGTGAGTGTGCTCTCCCTTATTTTGTTGGCAGATGGTGCATTCCTTGACATGCCAGAGCACATCCTCCTTGAGACCCTTCCATGAGAATCTCTCTCTGATAGATCTGTAAGTCTTTGTGAAACCCTGATGCCCGGCAAGTGGTGAATCATGTGAAGCCAATAAGATCTTCTTCTTGAGCTTAGAATTCTTAGCCAATAAGATTCGGTCTCGGTAATAGATAACCTCATCCATCACTCTGAACCTTTCATCTGATACCACCCCATCAAGTATCTCACATGCAAAGTCATCTTTGGAATACTCAACTAAGAGTTGAGCCTTCGAATCTGCATCCATGCCCCTCAAGCACAACGCTGTGGGCCTCCTGGATAGTGCATTGGCTACTACATTGCTCTTCCCCTTGACATACTCTATGTCAAAGTCATAGGCTTGGATTTTACTCACCCACTTCTGTTGTCTTTCCTAGAGCTGTCTCTGTTCAAGGAAGAATGTAAGACTATTATGATCAGTCTTTACTTTGAACTTATTCCCCACCAAGTATTGCCGGAATTTGGCTAATGCATGCATGATAGCCAAAATTTTTTAATCATAGATGGGGTACAACCTCTAATGAGGGAGAAGCTTCCTACTCTCAAAGGCTATAGGATGCCCACCTTGCATCAAGACTGCCCCAATACCTTCACCTGATGCATCACATTCTAGCACAAAAGGTTGAGAAAAGTTAGGTAAAACCAAAATATGATAACTAATCATTACCTCTTTGAGCTTATCAAAAGCCCTCTATGCTGTAGGTGTCCAATGGAAAGCTCCCTTATTTTTCAAGTCTATGAGTGGTGCTGCTACTTGTGAAAACCTTTTCACAAACTTCCGGTAATAAGTGCATATGCCCACAAACCCTCTGAGTTCTGTAACATTTCTGGGTTCAAGCCAATCTCTAATAGCCTAGATCTTCTCCTCATGTACCCTCACTCCATCTACTCCTATGATATGCCCCAAGTAAAACATCTCTGTGAGGCCAAATTCACATTTTGAGAGCTTGGCATAGAATTTCTGCTCCTTGAGGATATGAAAAACTGTCTTAATATGCTGCAAGTGTTCCTCCCAAGTGCGGCTGTAGCTAAGAATATCATCAAAGAAGACCAATACAAACTTCCTCAAATGACCAAGGAAAATGTGGTTCATGCAGGATTGGAAAGTTTCTGGAGCATTAGTTAATCCAAAGGGCATTACCAGAAACTCAAAATTCCCATAGTGACATTTGAATGCTGTCTTGGGGATGTCTTGCTCTCTCACCTTGATTTGATGATACCCGGACCTCAAATCAATCTTGGAGAAGTACTTGGATCCCCTCAACTCATCCATGAGTTCATCGATCCTGGGTATAGGGTACCTGTTCTTCATAGTCTTCTTGTTCAAGGCCCTATAGTCAATGCACATCATCAATGTGCCATCTTTCTTCTTTACCAAAACCACTGAGGAAGCAAAAGGACTAGTACTAGGATGAATGTGCCCTAGAGCTAGCATCTCTTGTATAGCTCTCTCAATCTCATCCCTATAAGCCTTGGGATGCCTATAAGGAGTGGTGATTACTGCTTGGACCCCTTGTTCCAACTCAATGGTGTGTTCAAACCCTTGATCAGGAGGTCTCCCTGGTGGGATATCTCCAAATACTGTGGAATACCGGTCCAAGAGAGACTAAACATCCAGATGTACTGGTGAATCCTTGCCCTTCACCTATGATATATGCAGCTCCAATGTCCACTAAAAATCCCTTCTATGCAGATCTACCTCCATCTTGTGTGCTGAAACAACTTGAGGGGGATATGTGTTTATACCCTTGATTCTTTGTTGCTGGCCATCCTCCCTTCCTATCCATTGCATCTCCAAGGTTCTCCAGTTAGTGGTAACTCTCCCAAGAGTGATTAACCACTGGACTCCCAATATGACATTGGTGTCTGGAATGTCTACCACAAAGAAGTGGTCCGTCAATGTATAGGTCCCCATAGTAATGGTTAGTGTTGGAACATACTTGGCACATTGCAGGGTCATAACTCCTGGGACCAAAACTGAAAATCCCTCGAACTCCTCCATGGGAATTCCTCTCCTGTGTACTAGCTGTGCATCAATAAAATTATGAGTGGCTCCACTATCTACCAATACAAAGACTGTCTGCCCCATGATGGTGCCTCTCACCCTCAAGGTTAGATACTTTGGGACTCCTCTTAACACTGCAACATCTCCCCCTCTTGGAGAAAAGTCTCCCATGGGTTGTACAACAGTGTCATCCTTCTTTGAGAAGGTCTCAACATGATGTGCCCCTCCTATTACACATTTCCCCTCCAAATCCTGAACATGGATTTCCTTCCTTGGTCTTGAGTGAGTCTCTTGCTACAAGAAGGTTCTTGCCTTGGGCAAGACGTGTTGTAGATCTCTAGCTTTCTCCACAGCTTCAAGGAGTATGGTTGGTTTAGTAGATTTGACCAACCCTTGTAATGGTTCAACCATCCCATTCATAAACATGCATACATTCCTACTCATAGTGAGGTTGGATACCATCAATGAAAGCTGCAAATAATCAACAATGTAATCCTCAAGATCTCCCTCCTGCTTGAGCTTGGTTATCTTTGCAAAGTGGGCTTCTAGATCCCTTGGATCAAACCTCTCCACTAGATTCTTGGTGAAATATGAGTATGAAGTGATATGATGGTGCCTGAGTGTGGTCAGTCCATGGAACCACCAATCTTGAGCTTCCCCTTCTAGGTGCAACACAACTATCTTGATGGCTTCTATCTCAGAAACATTGTTGAGCTAGAAGTTACATCCAGCTTCTCCACCCAAGCCTTTTCTGTGCACTTAGGTGTCCCATCAAATGTGGGCAAGAAGAAACCTACCATACTGCACTGTAGGGCTGATCCCTGCATCAAGTCATCCTCATTTTGATGAGGATTAACCTTCCTCCCATCCTTGATCCGAAAAAACTCCTGAAAGTTCAAGTGCTCCTTGAACCTTTGAGACTAGAGTTCATATTCTTCAAAATATTCTCCTAGAGTGCCCCCATTATCTCCTTCCTTCAGAAATGAAGACATGTTGGAGATTTTTGATGCAGCTGAATGCCCCATGCCATTTGCAGTGCTGGTGCTTGCCTCATGGAAAAACCCTAAAGAGTCCTTTTCATGTCTCATATCCTTAAGATCTCTTGCACTGTTCTGCAGAGTTTGAAGTATGATATTGGAGATGTATTCCTTCCCCATGCTGAATATAAATCTCCCCCCACAAGCTGAGCCAAGAGCAGAGCTTTGATACTACTGTAATATTCCTTTTCAAGAATTTCTGCAATATCTCTAGTGAGGACACTGTATAAGAAAACCAGTGAAAAAATAACACAGAACAAGGCTTGGATCCTCTAATATATGATGTATGTAGCTTAAATATAGAATGACATCAGAAAAAAAATCACTCCAGCTACTTTAAATAGATCTCCCCAACTCATATATGCATAAAATCACCCTAATCCCACTACTTCATAAAATAGAAATGCCGGAGACTGCAACAACGTTATTTTTATTATGGAATATAAAAAAAATGATAGTTTAATACAGATCTAGAGATTTCATTAAGCATGAAATTAGAAATTAGAGGTTAGACCTCTTTTACAAGCACCTCGGAATGCCCCGACAAGGGTTTCCAGAAAAAATAGGAACATAAAAGTAGCTCTGCAGAAAATAACACTGTACCCAGCAAAAATGCATAAGAAAAAAATATATGATCTAAAATAGACAAAAAAATACAATAATTGGCCTAAGGCCTCCCTCAATAGATCTCCCGGAGTGAAATAGACTCCTCCTCCTCTGAAACTAGCACAAATGGAAAGATGCAACCCCAACTACTGCAGCTACTGCAGAAATAATGTAATCCCTAGAAGTGATTGTGTTGTATAGGATGGAGAATGGTTTCCCTCAAGATAAATGATGAGAATTGAACTTAGGACCTCCTCCTTAGACCTCCCAATCAGCTATGCCAATGGTGAAGATAGAATTCCCGCATGAGAATTCCTTTGCACTAAACAGTGCTGCAACTCCGGCTAAACAACTGAAGCTTGCAATCAGTCATTAGAATAAAACAAGATGAATACATGAATGAATTCCCTCCCTTGCTATCTTCTCCTTCTTATCCTTGGTGAGCTTTCCCATCCCGGGCCCCACTCATAGGTGATGTAACTTCCTTGAGAAGTTTCCTCCTTCAAAACTGTGCTGCCCTAGTAGCTTTCCCTCCTCTTGTGACAGCGCTGTTGACTTGGTCAAATGTAGCTAAATTATTTCTTTTCCTCTCTTTCACACCAAACTGGCTTTATTTTATCCTCCTACTTCAATCCCTTTTCACACTGGGATGTGTTTTATTGTCTTTTCCTTCTTCTTAATGCAAAATTGGAGTAGTTATAATATTCCAAGTAGCAAGGCTAATTGGGAATATTACAGAATCCATAAGCGACCATCGTGAATTAGGGAGAGAAAATGGCGAGCCAACCAATCTGTGATGTTGTAATGGCCAAAATGGGGCATCTGGAGCAGATTCAAGAGTTCAGACTTGGCCAAACCACACACCCAGCACTGAGGAACCACCATGACTCCATCATTTGCATGGATCGTATCAAAGTACAATGCGAGGAAAAACTCAGGGAGGGTTTCAGAGTCCGCCAAGTCGTGATCATTAAGCTTGACCTCATGGAGTCTTCCACAAGGATCACTGAGGACAGGGACTTCTCCCAGGGTTAGGGGGGTTTGCAGATAGGTGACCAAGCCATCCAAGTTTTTTGGCATTCGCGTGGATGGTCTACGTGGGTGAATGAAGGGAGGTAACCAATTGATTGGATTGGCAGGCAGAGCACCTTCCTACGCATGTTGATCCAGAGGTGATGTCGGCAGGGACCTGGCATGCCTTGGAGAAGTCCTAAGCTTCTTGGTAGCCCATCTCGCAGCTTTCGGGGCTTTTCCTGAGCCTTATGCTTTCTCTTTTCCTTTCCTTGTGACCGGTGTAGAGGGAACTTATTTCAGTTTAGACTCAACGTCCATTATCTCCTCAATGTCAGGCCCTGTCGAGGCTGAAGGTTCAACAGGGTTAGTGCCCATCATCCTTGCACAAAAAATGAATCCCAGCCCTGGGTGACTACTATCAGACAGAGCAGGTTGACTAGACATGAAAGGGATAGTGAAGATACAGGAAATATGATTGCTCAAGTTCTTTCGAGCGAAGACTGATGAGTGCAAGCTATGCAAGTGAGACGAAACCTATGGCTGAACTATCCTGCTCCTTCTATAATACCCGCAATTGTGCAATAGTAAGGTAAAATTTATCTGAGGTGTATCCCCCAGGAAACGGTAAAAAATCCCCAAAATTTGCTTCATTAAATGCTCGGAGGTAGCTCCTTTTAACGGTAACTTTTGCTTTTTACCAATTGCCACCGTTCCAATGGCTAGTTTTCGCATCCCCTATGTGCTTGGCCTATCTACTACGCTAGGGTCAATCATCTACATATTCTGCGTGTCCTCCCCCAACACAAGCTTGCTTCCTAGGTAACTCATGACCAACGACAAAGTTTCCTGACATTCGTTATCCCAAGAGAACCTTACTGTCTATGTAAGTGAGCTTTTAAGAGGGGCTATAGTCAGAGCATATTTCCGAACGAACCTCCTGTAATAACTTGCGTGGCCAAGGATTAAGTGCAACTATTTTTTTGTTGTAGGGGCTGCTGGATAGATGAGAGCTCTGCTTTCTATAACTATAGCCGGTGTAGAGTGCATTTTAGTGCAACTTGCTTGTGGCCGAATCAGTTTGGTGCCCGTGCGCAGCCTTGAGTTGGAAGTAGCTCGTGGGTCAGCTTGACCTTCTTGTGGAGTTAGGCCATAGTAGTCGATTATCCCTGGCTCCTTCAAATCCCACGTGGGTAGTTCAGGTGCCATATACAGGTGCGATTTACTCCATGCCATCGTGTCAATATCTTGCAGAGCTACTGGTCCTTCAAATCACAGGGTCAACATAACGCGACACTCTTCCCAATCCTGGAATGCTTCCTTCTGGGTGTCCCACCATCGTGTATGTTTCTTATGTATGGCTAGTTTAACGACCCATAGCCTTTGTTCCCTTGGGATCGCAGCTTTAAATACTTGTAAGAATTCCTTAACATTACCCGAGTCGTCAAAGTAAGGTACGTCCCTTACCTCTGAGGAAACGCAGCGAAAGTCTTTTGCGACCGGAAGACAACGTAGCGCAGAGACATCATGTAACCAGTTCTGCCAATTCTCTATCTCCTCATCAGGATCAGATAAGTATTCATTATACGCCTCCCAGAAAATTACTTCATCCACTATTAGGTTGACCGCGTCCCACGCAGTTAACTTATAGATATAGTCCACATCTTCCTCCTTGGGTATTGGTTCAGTGTAGCGTTTACCTTCCTAAGGGTCTAATGGTTCTATCACCCTACGCCGTTATTTTCGAACACCATGATTCTCTTTTTTAAGTTAATGATACCACCCATGTAGATGGCCCAATCCAATCCTAGTAGCACAAGGTAGGGGTCCGCATCTTTTACAATCTGAATGACTTCAAAGTCAGCGCGGACCTTAACCCCTGCGATATCTACCATAATCTCTGATAGCCTCCCTAAAGGTACGATCTTCTGTTGATTAGCCATGCATAGCTGGATAGTGGACCATTCCAACTTTGGTTTGCCCATTCATTGCCAAGTTTATTTAGGTAATACATTGGCATCTGATTCGAGGTCCAAAATAACCCGGTCCATCTCGTAATTTCCGATCTGTGCCGTTAGCCACATCTCCCTCCCAGTGCATTTCTTATATTTGTATAGTTTGTGCACATCCTTAATATCGGGGGAAATGGTAGGGCACCTTGCGCAGCTATCTATTAATGCTTGAAGATTCTGCACAACTTTTGGGTTGTGCAACAACTTCATACATGCCTGCAAGAAAGGTTTGACCTCCTCATCTACCTTACGGTTCGCAGGGAGTAGGGACGTAGATGCCTCTGTCCCGATAAAGTCCCTGCAAGCTGCTATAAACATTTCTATTTCTTTGTCTAGGTCCAGCCCTTCTTGTTTTCTAACTGCCTTGCGGATCAGAGGTTTAGTTTCAACCTTCTCCCCAGTCCCTCTAGTAGCCAATCCCCAACGTGTAACAACATTTACGCTTGGATCCTTATCCCACAACTCAGTCTTAACCCTCTACACATTCTATATAAGTGGTAGCTGCTTCTCCCGTATTTTTTCTATCAAGACTGGATAGTCTTCAAGCGTATGGTCCAACTGTCTGCAATACCTACAGGACTGTCTTGTAGGGTTCAGACAATCCCTCGCAAAGTGCCCTGTGTCTCCATAGTTATAGAAGATCAATTGCCCCCGGTCCCGACCTGCACTTCAACTTTGGCCTCCTCCCCTACTTCTAGAGGGGGAGCCACCCATGCTTGCAGGGGTTTTTGGTGATACAGGGTCTGAATATACCCTATACAAGTTCCCTCGATCTATCATTAGATCATAGGTTTGACAGTTCTGCTCATCATGCCCTAATGGACGACAAAACCGACACCATTGTTTCTTTAGTTCTGGGACGTATGCGCATAGATGGGGGCAGTGGTTTGTATCATGCAGCCCTGCTACACAGTCATCCTCGCACCATAATTCAGGTCCACTTGGGCCTAGTCATACTGGTTTGGGTCCTCTGCTTGATCTAGGGTGCATCGGACTAGGTCCTCCTGTTGGTAGGTAGTCTATCGGCAGCAGGCACAGATCCTTCATATGTCCTGATACTCGACATCGTATGCACCTAGATCTACTCTAGCTTCCCTCCATCGTTCCTTTTGTAGGTCCTGAATCTCCATGTGCATTGCCCTGAGCTGCTCCTGAATTTGCTATACTGCTAACGAAGTATCTTCTCTGGGCATAGCTTCTAGTTTCATAGTGGCTTCCAAAGCTTTGTCCTGTGATTTGAAATTATGGTGACCCATAGGCACACGCAGGTGAGGTAGCAGCATAGTGATGAACCACTCTGTATGCTATCTATTGTCATACTTAAATTATCCTTCTCTGATAGCTTTCTTTAGTAGCTGATAAGCTTCCCATACAGACTCAATAGTTCCTTGCTTGAAATCTTTCACATCTGCTACGATCTGCGAATAGGACTTATGCTTTCAGAATTTTTGTTTTAGAGCGTCCTTAATATCTCAAATAGATGCACTTTCGTTTTGAGATATGTATTGCATATACCAGTCCAGATCTCTTCCTTCGAACGCTAGGGATAACTGCGCCCTCTTCACAGTATCACTTGCCACATTTTGCACAGTCCATACCGAGTTTGCAAAAAAACAAAATCGGTCCATGTCCTCATCTCTCGCGCCTTTGAAGGTGGGTAAATTCAAGTGCACCACCATATCTTCTTCTGGTGGGTTTTCAGACAAGGTTTTACCCTTACATGGTCCTGAATGCGGTGTAGCTGGTGGGTTTTGCGCAGTTGTTCCTTCTACCGAGCTATAGACAGATCTATCCCCTTCTTTCGTACCTACTTTGCTTTTCTTCTCAGCCTTTCAATACTTTTCTTGGCATTACCCGACCCTCTTCTCAAAATGCTCCCTATCCCAATAATGAAACCATTTGTTGCCTCGAGGGGTCCTGACCCAGGTTCGAAGGTTAAGGTTTGCCAACAAACCCCTATACTATTGGCCCTTTCGGCAGTGACCAGCTTGCGCAAGTCAAAGTCTCACTCGAAGCAGTATGGGTGGGTGCTGGAACTAGGTTTCTGCACCTTGAGAGAGGATAGGTAAGCCAGGCAGAGCTGCGTCCAGCTTTACAATGACCAGATCGCCTATCTCAGAACTAGATCTATAGATCTCTGTCACATCCACGTGCACAAGGTTAATTATACTTACTGTGCTCGAAAAATCATATACTTCTATAAAAGTAGTGCAGCATTATAGTTATTCTCATAAAACATAACAGAACAGACCCAGATGCAGAAGAAACACTTAACACAGTACTTTCGCATCTTAACACAAAATATGCATGACACAACAGCTATCAAAGATCCACATCAACAGTACTAATACATTCAGCTATGCAACAACCTTTCTCATTCATTAATCCTTCAGTTCCTTCTTACAATAACCAAACCTGACCTACGCACACAGCAACAGGGTCCACACACAGCAGGACTTGGGATCTTCGCGCACACATCCAGCAGGAGTCCTTTCCCCAAAAACCTAAACAGATCTACTAAGCCACAATTCGCATCAAGATCTCATCATCTTCTTCCCTCATAATTCAAAATGTCCCTCTATTTATAACAATCTAGCCTAATCTTTCCTATGGTTCACAAACCATGGTTTGCAGACTCTAGGTCTACCCTTTGACCCATTACAATGCTTTCGGGGCTTTGATCCACCCCAAAACCCTTGCGCTAGACTAAATATAATAAAAAATATACACAAATTGGACCAGTTTCGTAGCTTGTAGGAGACCCTATTCCAACAGATCCTAACTGATATGGAAAACAACCTGGAGAGGTTAACTATAGATATTCCTAAGACATCGACAAATGACATTCCTCTCCATCTTCAGAGACATGTTACAGGTGTACCAGGACAGTTTAGGAGATTCCTGCGCAAGGTGACACGTACCATAGTCTACTACCATGATCATCATCACGGATAGTGGATGATCATCGTGGATTAACATATTTTGTTTTTTGTATCAGTATCTTTCAGATCATAAGGTGTTTGAACCTATGATCACAGATGATGTAATATTTTTTGAAAACAAACCTATCTATGATATTACTACTTTCTCTGACTATCTTGTTTAACATGTATCGAATGTTGTTTTGGTTTACTGTTTTAACATTGCAAATGTTTATTTAAAACATGATTAGCTAATGCATCAGCCAATGTGTTTAAATGTCTTGAAATTTGTTGATATTTGATATAATCAAACTGTCGTTCCAAGAGACGAACCTTCAAAAATAATCTCAATAACACTGGATTTTTAATTGCGTATACTTTGATTAAATGTAATGCAATGAGCTCTGAATCTAACCTAATGATCAAACATCGAATACCAAATGAAATGGCATCAGATAATAACTCAATCATTGCGCCATACTCTACAATATTGTTCGTTGTTTGACCAAGGCTTACCCCATGCATAGAAACTAACTCATTAGTGGGTGAATAGATAACCCACGCTGTAGAAGAAATATTCTGTGTACTACGACAAGCACCATCAAAAAAACCAATGTATGTTTGAAGGGATGTGGACATCTGCAATATCAATATTAATCAAGATAAGCAGTGATAATAGTAAAAAAAAACTTAAACTAGGCACACTTATCTAATTTAAGGCACACTAACTAGAAAAATAACTAATATACAAGTGAGATCATCACACGAGAATCAAAAATAATATCTCTTTGGATAAAGACCATTTCTGGGCTTATCTAAAGAGACCCCATCATAATCAGTCAATTTATAGGCCCCTTTGGCAAGCACTCGCTTGAAAATGTAAGGACCATGCCACATTGGTTCAAATTTCCCAGCTCCTAGCTTATCGTTAGCTTGATCATATACTAAGACTAGGTCACCTTCTGAAAAAACACGAGGTGTAACACTTCAATCATACTGAGATTTAACTCATTTTTTATGAGCTTCGGCTAATAATGCAGCAGTGCGCCGAGTCTCATCTAATTGTGCTAAGTACAAAAAGCATTTTTCCTCTTCAGAAGTAGCTGGTAGTAACTCTATGGCTAGTTTGAGTGATGGTATTTTGCATTCAATAGGTAACACAACTTCTAAAATGTAAACCAGTTGAAAAGGAGTGAACCCTGTAATGGTTTTTGCTGAGGTTCAGTATGCCCATAGTGTCGAAAAAAGCATGGTATGCCAATTCGATTTGTGAGTTCCGATAATCCGTTTGATCATGGTGGTTAAAACTTTATTAACGGCTTCAATCTAACCATTAGCCCGTGGGTAATATGGAGTAGAGTTATCATGGCGCAGGCCAAGTTGATCAGAAAGTTCGGTCATCATTTTATTTGAAAATGACTCCCATGGTCAGTGATAATAGCTTGGGGTACTTTGAAATGAGCAATAACATGATTGAATACGAATGTAGCTATAGTTTTTCCATCTGCCGCGAATGTAGGCATCACCTCGACCCATTTGGTAAAGTAATCTACATCGAGAATAATATACCCATGCCCCCTGGCCGAGTGATGGTTACATGTAATAAAATCAGTGCCCATTCCGAAAAAGGATTGATAGCAATTATGGGGTAAAGAGGAGCTGGTGGTGCACACATCTTTCGATCAAATATTTGGCAGTTGTGGCATTTTCAGACCACAAGAATGCAAGATTTGAATAATGACAGCCAAAAATAGCCAGCACACAATATCTTTTGGGATGTGGTGTACCGAGACATATGACCACCACACGCTCTAGAGTGGAAGTCATGCAAAACCCTTTTAGCCTCTTTATGAGTTATGCAATGTCAAAAAACAAAATCCACACCCCGACGATAAAGCGTGTCCCCAACAATATTGTATTGCTGATATTGGCAACAGATCCTCCATAGATTTGAATGTGAAAGCTCAGGTCGAATGGTTTGGGTTTGAAGATAAATGATGATATCTCCATACCATGGATCTAATGTACTGATAAGAAACAGAGATTCATCTGCAATGGGATTCTCTACCACAGTTTTCGTCTTAGTATTGGGAAAGTCACACATAAGAGTCACACATAAGTTCTGCAAACACAAGTGATTTATTTGATTTATATTTTTCAAATTCTAAATCAAACTCTTGTAGGATAACAATCCATTTAGAGTATTTACCCCCAAGTAATTGTTTTGTCAAAATATACATTATTGGGTTGCAATTAGAGATCACAGTTGTCTTTCGTAACAATATGTAATGACGAAATATTTGGACATCTTGAACTGCTACCAAGGCCAAATTTTCCACATGTGAATACTTAATTTTGGTCAGATTTAGATTCCTACTTAGATCGTAAATCACATGCTCATTGTGAAATTCATCCTCTTGAACTAAAACCATTCCAATGGTGGAATCAGAGGCTGCTAGGTATAAAAATTAGTCCTGGTTGTAATTGGGTGGATGTAATAACATTGCATGGGTTAATGTGTGTTTTAGAGCATCAAAAGATCAATCAACAATCTCATCCTAAATAAAAGGAACATTTTGTTTCAACAACCTGGTAAAACCTTTTGTTAACTTTTGGGTATGTGTTATATTCTTTCCATGACTAGTCACGCACGCGGGGGTGATAGTTACCCCTGTAATTTTCACTGGGAATAGTAGGGGGGTCATAGGGGGGTGGTAGCCCCCCCTGTCGGGGTTCGAGGCAGCGCCCTGGGAAAATTTTTTTGGACCTTATTTTCTGGTGGGCAGACCCACCCATGGTTTTGTGCATGGGTTTGCACATGGTTTTGGGGCATAATGGTTTTCGGCCCCTGGTATTTTGTAGATCTAATCCAGGGTTAATGGATTGGGGTTTATGTATGCTTCAGCATGTATATATTTATTGTAACACTAAAAGGAAGATAATGAAAAATCAAGCTGGTCGTCCCGATTTGGGATCAAGGGGAAAATCTCTGTGTATATCTATTTATGTTTTATGCTCTCGCTATTGTTTATTTTCTATTTTGAAGATTTTTTTGCAGATAATTTCTGTACAGGGTTAAAACCTACATTTGGTATCAGAACAGTTTCAGCTTCATGGGGATGCCTTTGCTGCTGAGGGGTTTTTTGCTTGGGCCTGAGGTAGACCCTGTTCAGTGGGAGATCTGCGGGATCAATTCTCATGGTGAAAGAAGATGGCGAGTGGCGGGAAGATAGAGATCGAGAAATTTAATGGTCAGAGTTTTGAGTTGTGGAAGCTCAAGATGGATGATCTGTTGGTGGATAAGGATCAGTGGATCGTGGTAGATCTGGGTACTAAACCAATGGCAATGTCAGATGAAGATTGGAAGAAGCTGGATCAGAAGGCAAAGAGCACAATACGATTGTGTGTCCTAGATTTAGTATTGTTGAATTTATATGGGGAAGCTACAATGAAGACAATGTGGGACAAACTTGGGACTTTGTACCAATCTAAGTCTCTGGTGAATAAATTGTTCCTGCGGAAAAAGCTGTAAAACCCGAGGATGAAGGATGGAGACTCGGTGACAAAGCATTTGAACGCCTTCAATACTATGGTAAGTCAGTTGTCATCTATTGATATTAAAATCTCAGATGAAGATAAGTGCATCAGTTTGTTGTGTTCTCTACCAGATTCGTGGGACAGTCTGGTTACTGCAATAGGTAGCAATACCACTACCTTGAATTTTGATGACATTGTCTCAGCCTTGCTGTCGAAGGAAATGAGACGGAGAAATATGGAGGGCCCAAATGGATATGCCTTATATGTATGAGGAAGGTCCCAAAACAGAAACAAGAATAAGGTTTCGAGTCGGTGATCTAAATCTAGAGGGAGATCTAAATCTCCTGGAAAGTTTGTAAAGGTGTGATGGAAATGCGGAAAATAAGGGAACTACAAGAAGGACTGCAGATCTAAAGCTCTTGAGAAAGGAAAGGGATTTGATGATGCTCCTTCTGTAGAGGCAAAAACCACCTCGAATGAAGTTGGGGATGTGTATTTGGCTTCTTCTTCAAATACACATGTAGATCATGAGTCATGATTCATTGATTCAGGTGCATCCTTTCACTTCACTCCCCATAGGGAGTGGTTCTGCGAGTATGAGAAATATGATGGCGGTGATGTCTTCTTAGGGGATGATAGGAAGGCCAGAATCATGAGACGTGGAAAAGTTAAGCTGAAGCTGCAAGGTGGAAGGATTAGAACACTTCCTGGTGTTCTACACATTCCTGCATTGGCCAGAAATCTGATTTTTGTAAGCAAGATGGATGATGTAGGTGTAAAAATAGTGTTCGAGAAAGATACCTGTAAGATGGTTCGGGGAGCACTGGTATTAATGTGGGGAGATCGGATTGGAACTCTATACAAGCTTCAGGGAAACACTGTTATTGATGGGTGCAACAGTTCTGTGGTTCCCAAAAGTGGTGCAGAAAGCCTAACAGTCTTTAGAGAAAAGACCATGCTATGGCATCAAAGGCTTGGAAATATTGGAGAGAAGGGACTTCAGATACTACATGGAAATGGTATGGTAGAAGATATGTATAATAGCTCTTTGGATTTCAATTTCTATGAACATTGTGTATATGGGATGCAGAATCGGGTGAGTTTTCCTTCTGGTGCTAAGAGGGAAAACAAGATATTAGAGCTTGTGCATAGTGATGTGTTTGGACCTGTGTCGGTTCCATCACTGGGTAAGTCTGTGTACTATGTTTCATTCTTAGATGACTTCTCAAGGAATACATGGATATATTCCTTGAGGAAGAAATCTGAAGTCTTTGATAGATTTAAATATTTAAGGCTCTGGTGGAAAACCAAACAGAGAAGAAGATAAAGGTGCTGAGGACAGATAATGGTGGGGAGTTCTACAAGAAGGAATTTGAAGAGTTCTGTAAGAAGTGTGGTATAGCACGACAGAATACTACTCCATACACACCTCAGAAAAATGGAGTTGCAGAAAGAATGAAAAAAACACTGATGGAAAAGGCAAGAAGCATGCTCAGTGGTACCGAGTTAGGACAAGAATTCTGGGCAGAGGTAGTGGAGACTGCATGTTATTTGGTTAACAGATCACCTTCATCAGCATTGGAGGATAAGACTCCACATGAGGTATGGACTAGTAAGAAACCCAGTCTTTCACATATAAGGGTATTTGGATGTGATGCATATGTACATGTTCCAAAGGAGAAAAGAACCAAGTTGGATAATAAATCTGAAAGGTGCATCTTTATTGGGTATAAGGATGGTTTAAAGGGTTACAAGCTTTGGAACCCAGAAACAAGGAGGTTTGTGTACAGATGAGATGTGGTGTTTAGAGAGGTGAAAGATATTGTTAAACATGAAGTCCTACCAAAGGAACCTGAGAAGATAGAGTTTAAGCTAAAGGAGGATGAATCAAACTCTACAATAGAAGAAGAATCAGATGAGGAAGAGCCACAAACTCCAGCTGTGAGAAGATCAGTTTGGGAAAGAAGAAAACCAAAAAGGTGTAGTCCATCTGCTTTCTATTCAAATTTTACTTTAACTATAACTGATGATGATCCCAGAACCGTCAGGGAGGCAGTAGATTCAGAGTATGGAAAAATCTGGAAGGAGGCCATGGTTTATGAAATGGAATCCTTGCATAAAAATGAGGCATGGGATTTGGTGGAGTTGCCGGCTAGAAGGAAGTCCATCGAGATAAAATGGGTGTTTAAGAAGAAGATGAATGTAGAAGGCAAGGTGGAGAAATACAAAGCTCAGTTGGTAGCAAAAGGTTATTCCCAGGTGACGGGAATTGATTTTGGTGATATTTTTTCTCCTGTTGCCAAAGTTACTTCTATTAGATTAATTTTATCTATTGCTGCTGCATTTGATTTTGAGGTAGAACAGATGGATGTGAAGACAACATTTCTTCACAGGGATCTGGAAGAGGAGATCTAAATGAAACGACTTGAAGGCTTTATGGTGAAAGGGAATAAATAACTGGTATGCAGGTTAAAGAAGTCTCTGTATGGGTTAAAACAGTCACTAAGGATGTGGTATTAGAAATTTGTTACCTATATACGGGGACTTGGCTTCACCAGAAGCAAGGAGGATCACTGTGTTTATTTTAAATTAATTGGTGATCGTGTTATTTATTTGGTCTTGTATTTGGATGATATGTTGTTTATTGGAAATGACAAAGAAATTATCCAAGATTTGAAGACCCAACTGTTCTCCAAATTTGACATGAAGGATCTTGGTGCTACAAACTATATTTTGGGCATGGAAACTAAGAGAGATCGAGCAAAGAGGAAGCTTTGGTTAAACCAGAGGAAGTATGTTGAGACTATATTGCAGAGGTTCAATATGCAAGATAGTAAACCTAAGAATGTTCTCGATTCCCGTAGGTGTAAGTCATGAAGCTGAACAATGTCCCAAGACACAAGAAGAAGAGGAGGATATGTCCCATGTTCCATATGCAAGTGCAGTGGGTAGCCTGATGTATGCAATGGTCTGTACTAGACCAGACATTGCACATGCAGTGGGAGTAGTGAGCAGGTTTATGTCAAACCTAGGGAAGGAGCATTGGATAATAGTGAAGCGGGTTTTCAGATATTTGTGTGGCACTAGTGATTATGGCTTGTGCTACCAGGGAAGACCAAGATTGGAAAGAGTGTTTGAAATTTGTTGTTTTGTTGATGCAGACTGGGTTGGAGATCTGGACCAAAGAAGATCTACAAGTGGGTATGTGTTTAGCCTATTTGGAGGTGCAGTCAGTTGGATGAGTAAAATATAGTCTGTAGTGGCTCTTTCGACTACAAAGGAAGAATACATGGCAGCCACTCATGCAAGCAAGGAAGCAGTTTGGTTGTAGAGGTTGTGTTCAAGTATGGGGTTGATGCAACAAGCTATAAGGATAGAATGTGATAGCCAAAATGTAATTTTCTTGGTTAAGAACCCTGCTTATCATTCAAAGATAAAACACATTGATGTTCAATATCACTTTTTGAGATATATGGTTGAGTCTAAAAGGGTGTTGCTGGTAAAGGTGGACACTTTGAAGAATGTTGCAGATGCATTGAAAAAGTCTATGAGCACTCAAAATTTCTCTTGGTGTAGAGAAACAATGGGTGTTGCAAAGCTAGGCTAATGACTCAGCTCTCCAGTGGTGCCCTGCGGAAAGAAAAAAAAAAGTGGGAGAATGTTGGGTATGTGTTATATTCTTTCCATGACTAATCACGCGTGGGGGGGAAGTAGCCCCCCCTGTCGGGGTCTGGGGCAACGCCTTAGGAAAAATTTTTTGGACCTTATTTTTTGATGGGTGGACCCGCCCATGGTTTTGTGCATGGGTTTGCACATGGTTTTTGGGCATGATGGTTTTTGGCCCCTAGTATTTTGTAGATCCGGTCAAGGGAACTACGGTTATGTTCTAATCTAGGGTTAATGGATTGGGGTTTATGTATGATTCAGCATGTATATATGTGTTGTAACACTAAAAGGAATATAATGAAAAATCAAGCTGGTCGTCTCGATTTGGGATCCAGGGGAAAATATTTTTGTATATCTGTTTTATGTTTTATGCTCTCGCTATTGTTTATTTTCTGTGGAAGGAGGAGGTAAATTTATGATGGCCTCAAACTTTGAGGGATCAACACGAATGCTGGCTTTGGAAACAACGAATCCCAGTAATCGTTCAGATTGCACACAAAAAACACACTTGTGTGGATTCAAACGAATCTTGTAACGCCTACATCTCATAAAAATTGCTCGTAAATGAGTAGGATGATCTTCCCTGTGCAATGAGTGAGTAGGTAAATAATCCAGATAAGGTTGCAAAATATGTTTGATGTCATGAAAAGTGTAAGACATTGCCTTTTGAAAATTTGCACCAACATTCTTTAATCCAAAAGGTAATTTACAGTAAGCAAATGTTCCCCAAGGAAAAATGAACACTGTTTTTGGTTGATCAATAGTGAGTATGTTTATTTGATTATATTCGAAAAATTCATCCATAAATGAAAAAATTTCATTTCCGACACAATCATCAATGATTTGGTCGATATAGGGTGTTGGATAATTGTCTTTTGGACACGCTTTATTGATATCCCTATAATCGACACATACTCGTATAGTCCCTTGTTTTTTGGTAACGGAAATTATATTAGATACCCAAACTGTTAATGAGATTGGATAAATAAATCCTTCTCTTACTATTTTCTCAACTTCAACTTTAATAGCAACAAATTTTCGTGGATGTATCAGACGCAATCGTTGTCTAATAGACTTTGCATCCGGGTATGTCTTTATTTCATGAATGGAAATTTTTGGATCAATTCCTGGCATTTATTCATAGGACTAGGCAAATATGTCACGGAATTTCTGAAATAGGGCTTTATATGTATTAATTTCATCAATCATAAAAGAAGCACCTATATGAATGTTTTCAACAACTCCAGGTTTAACTGATATGTCAATAGGAACAATTGTAGAAATGTTTCCCAAATTAATCTCAAAATCCGAATTTGTAATCAATATTGGATTCTATGGTTCTTGACATAATCAATCATAAAGATAGACGAAAAATCATTTTCAAACCTATCAAGTTCAGGTAAAAACGAAGATCTATGATGTAGATCATCCTAGGGTAATTCATCCATGGACAAAAATTATCGAATACTTTCATCAGTATGAAACACTTGTTGAAAAGGATCGGAAATAGATGTCAAGGCTGAGCTTGATAGTGAAGAAGATTCTCCAGTGATCACATTCATTAGATCAGGATAAGTTGAAGGTGTGTTAGAAAATTACTGTACTGCTGCATATGCCATCTCAAAAGGACTCAAAGGCATCTCGCCATTGAAAGAATCCATTTCTGACTCTGAAGGCACTATCCAAGGATCATCGAATGGAATAGTGCTTGATGAAATCATATTGATATTAGAAATGGTACACAATACGTTGGGTGGAGGCATAGAAAAATTTCCCATCAAAGTAGAGTCCTTTACTAAAGCTACTCCAACATCTTCATAGGAAATAGTCGATTTTCCAACATGTTGGATACTATTTGTAGAAGTTGGGTCGGACAAATAATATGACAACTGATCAATTTTCACAATATTTCCTTTATGTGGAAACATTATTAATCAAAATACAGATGAAATTACTGTAGTCATGTCATTAGACCAACTTCGACCTAGAAGAAGGTTGTAATCTAGAGGGGCATCAACTACTTCCACATCCAGATTAAAAATTTTACCTTCTACCTCCATAGTTAGATCCTGTAAAATTCCAAACGGATGGAATCCTCTTCCATAAAAAGCTTTAAGGATTGTCAGATATTGGTTGAGTGTTGGAGAACCAAGAATTTTCCAACATTTTAACGACATTATGCATGTAGATGCCCTCTCATCAATTACAGTTCAAAAAATTCGTCTGTTTTTGACTAATATCGAAATCTAAAAATCCATCTGATGGGGGAGTCTCAGTGTAAAATTTTATAAATCGAAGACCATAAGGTTAGAACCTTGAGGATATATAGCTCCAATAGCTGATTAAATTAATTTCCTTTGTGCTGGACATGATTGTATCACTTCTAAGGCCGACGTTGTTGAAGGGGAAATCACCAAGTCTTCAACAATGTTGTAGTTCTGAGCAGTTCTCGCATGTGGATTGAAAGGTGATTTCCGAAGTACATATTTAGTAGGAGGTTTAATTATTAGATCACGATTAGGTTTCTTGATATGAATTGGATCAGAAACCAAAGGAGATGTAGCTGGTGTTGAATTAGAATTTTCTACTTCTTTACTAGTTACAGGAATTTTACTTCCATAGTCTTGCGACCGCGCGTAATCATAACCTCAGACATAATTAAAATATCTGTTGATGAGTGTGAAGAAGATCCTATCATTTTTCTATCTTGAGTAGGAAAAGGATCCTTCAAGATAGTGGGTGTGGGCGAACCTTTGATGAATTTAGAGAGCTTAGACCGTTGTGGGCACTCTTTAGTAAAGTGATCCTTGTCACAGATAAGACAAGGATAACGAGGTTTTCGTTTATCATTAGATGGTTTAGTTTTTTTGATTTTATCTTTGGGAGATGAAGTCTGTTTGTTTTTATTCTTATCTTTCTTCTTATTACCGGTTTTGGATTTAGTCGTAGATGAATATACAACGTGAATGTCGACAGAAGTTTCAAGGGAAGAATCTCCTTTCGGTGAATTAGGTAAAGTTATTATAGGAGAAGTAGTTTTTGAAGACTTATTCTTACTTTTATTTGTGTTAACTAAACCAATTACACCATCTGCAGCATGAGACCCTGAAGGAGTCACAGTTATTTTAACAGGACATGGTAAATCAAGAATTTTTTCGTACAAAGTAACAGACTATGTATATACGAGGTCTAAGTACTGAGCTTGAGCAATGACCTATTCCTCAGTAACAACTCCTCCCATAGCCACATCTTCAGTGATATTTGGAAGTAATGATTTAATGAACCATTCTGCCAAGATCTGATTCGGAATAAAAACTTTCACCAAACGTCTTCTACGTTTCCATTCATGTATGTGATCGGATATGTATGTAGACGTAGATTGTTTTAATGAAGTCAATAATTACGTGCCATTGTAATATCTGAATGGAAACTGAAAATTTGTTAAAAAAGCAGTTGCTAAAGCATTGAAATTGTTGAATGAGCCATGTGGTAGTTCAATGTACCATTTTGCAGCTAAACCTATCAGTGTTCTATGAAAAAATCGTAATCGAATAGAATCATCAATCAAAGAGTTGGATGCGCACCAGAGGTGGTATGTCATGACATGGTTTGAGGGGTCCTCTCCTGATTTTCCTTCAAATTTAGGGATATCACTAGGAAAATTATTTGGCATTGGCGGCCAATATGAAAGATAATAGATGAGATCATTAGTTAGGCGTGACAAATCAGGTAAATCCAAAATTGCTATGAATGGAAACCGATGGTTCGGGTCCTGAGCAAATTGATAACCTTGCAGAACTATACTAGTACCAGGAGGAGGATATACAGGATATTCTGGAAGAGCCTGTGCATTTGGGATTGGAATACCTCTCGGATAACCAAGATTAGTTGGACCATATTGGGGTTGAGCTGGTATCTGATACATGTAACCAGGGTATGGTTGATGCTGGTATACTGGATTTTGTGCTACAGGCCCATATTGATACTGCCCTTGATATGGTTGATAAACAAAGTGAGGTTGGCTTGTTACAATTGTACTTGTACCAGGTGGTCCCGTAGGCATCTGAACAGTAGTCTAAACTGTGGGTCTGGGTTGTGGTGCAAAAACTACAGGGATTTGTTGTGATACTTGAAGGGATGTAGAAACAGGGGCTACAGAAACTCCAGGAATAGGTGTGGTAGCTTGAACAGAGATTGGTGCAGTAGTTTGAGGTGGAGTTCTAGGTGTACTCGGACCAGGCTACTGAACTGTACCAGATGCAGGTACCTGAATTCTAGTTTGAACACGTTGGATAGGTTGCTGGATTTGACTTTAACCAATTGGCTGACCAGGTTCATAATAGGGTACTTGCACATTAGGTTGAAAATTCTATTGAACTTGTGATGGGTCCCACACTGTGTTTACTCTGGGATATGGAGGTCCCATTGAAGGTTGTGTTGGATAATAAGGACCATAACCAAGTTTATAATTTGGAACATATGCTTGATAATTAGTTGGATAATTCCCACCTCCCTAAAACAATTGTTGTTCCAAGTAGAACTGTGGCCTTAAAGGAGTCTGCTGTCCCTGGAAGGACGGTTGCCCTAGCATAGGGTACTATCCTTGAAGAGGTTGCGGACCCTAAATAGGGTACTTTCCTTGAGGTTGCTATTGTCCTTGAGGTATATACTGACCTTGAGGTATGTACTGTCCTTGAGGCTGCCCCCCAGGCGGTGAATTATTGCTTTGAGGTTGCTCCCCAGGCAGTAAATTACTACCTTGAGGGTTAGGGTCATGAATGTTTCTAGACATCATGTAAATGTGTTCCGCACTCAAATTTTCATTATGTGATTCATTTGGACCAGATGAAGGTATATGTTTGTCGGGAGAAGGATATGCTCCTGAGAAAGTACTAGAAAGTGACTGATATCCTGCCGGAACAGATGGAACACCATACAAATATGATTCTGGTGATGCAGAAAACATGGATGACTCACCGGACATGTTTAATGGAGGTCTGTAACCTCTTGGTATGGCGTAAAAAGGAATTCAGGGTGGAAAATAGTTTATACTAGTATTGTGTAGAAATTATGTCAACTGAAAATACCAAGGATCTTGTTTTAAAGGGCTATAGTAAATCGATTCAATTGGCCTAAGATCTAAAGAGTCTCGATGTGAAGAAATAATAGCTTCTTCTTCAGTGTCAGTAACTTCTTCAATACTAATGAGACCAGGAGGAAGATTTTCAGTGATACAATACTTCACTTTGGGTGAATCAGGACGATGAGGGGTTGGAGTAATGAACTCGGAAGAAGACTCAGATGTAGCAGGTTTAGTTTCTGGTTCAGAAATTTCAGGAGCAGTAGCTGATAATTCACTAGTTTTAGAATCAAGTTCAGCTAGTTCAGAAATTGAAACTCTTCTTGGAGTACTCTCTACTGTTTGAGGTTGATATACTTAGTATTCATGATGAATAATTATTGATGTTTCTTCATGTTCAGTTGATCCAATCCCTGATGTTTTTCCTTTCTCAGATTTAAGTTTTTCTAACTTTCTTGGTGTGTACTCAGTGGGTTTCCCCTGCATTCTACGTGATTGTCTAGGTAATTCATCCACGATTAAAAATTTTAACACACAAAATCAAAGAAAATTCCAAAAAAATGTCCTAAAGTCTGTAAGGAAACAATCAAATTGATCACATGCCTAAAGAATCTAAGAGAGGAATCCACACACAAACACTATATTCCCACACTAAAAACACTAGTTGGTGATGAAATCCAACTTCGTAGAATTTTAAAGCAAAAATAGTGGTTGGAACAGTTACTCTGACAACTTGCTTAATGAAACAGTCATGTGCAAGTTTCTCCACTTAAACCATCTCGAAGTGAAGAGAACCATCTGGAAAATCGAAGTGAGTCTAGTCGACATCTGCTCCAGGTATAGTGGGACCTTCTCTCCACCGTTACCTTGGGAAAGAATCCTAAAGTTTATAGCCACTAAGGTCACAAACAAGAACAAATATACCTAGGGGAACAGTCTACGATCTAATATACACACAAGGGCAGAGTAACTAGCTCAATCCCCTTGAAGGTTCCTTGACATAATCCAAGGTTTACCGATAAGTGACCCCAGGCTCCTCGACAATGGTCTATCCGAGGCTTACCGTTTTTAATACGTGCACATCTGCTATCTTTCCCAATGAGACAGGTACGATTACCTCACTGGTTCAGACATAATCTTGTGCTTAACCCTTTTAAGAAGAACTTCCCAGAGCATACATTCTACAATTGGATTTTTCCTACCACAAGATTGCTACTTGTTTGTTTTAATTGTCTTGGAATGTTAATTACAACCTGTTCCAAGACACTAGCCTAAGCTATGTTGGTGGAAAAGAGCCTTAGAAAATGTAAAAATATCTAGATTAATTCTATTAAAGCGTTTTTTTTTTAATTTGGCTGTTTCTTAAGACAAAAGGTATGGAAGTGAAAATTCAATGATGTTTTATGACCCGACTCAAGAATACGCTAAATGCATCTATATGAAAGTGAAACTCTTTTATTTTCAATGAAACTTATTTAAACGAAAGATTTGAGAGATTTAGATAACTTTCAAAGCACCAATTATTTCTCTTATAAACAAAAATATTTGAAAAGAAGACGATTTCTTTGAGAACTCAATTTCATACAATGATCAATTATTCGTTCAAAATGAAATCCTTTATCAATCAGATTAGAAACTACAAATCATTTAACAAACTATTTCCAAAAATAAGACCTTATTGAAAACTCCTAAAAACATAAAATTCAAAACCAAAAGAAAACACTAATGTTGAATTCTATCTAGAAATTTTTGAGGATGTTTTACTTAGTTTGTGATCGAACCAAGAATAATTTCTGCTTATATTAGCAAAAACCTAAACATCCAAAATGGTTTACTGTGAAATTCAGGCCTTAGTAAGCTTAAGACTCTTCTAAATTTGCAAATGAAAATGAAACTAAATTTTCATAAAAGCAAATTTTGCAACAAATTCAATGGATTATCAATAAAACAACAAAGTACTAGTCAGCTAAGGTATACGAAGGTTTCTGATATAGAGAAGAAAGAAAATAGGGCAAACACTCACTCGTAAAATGCAAATCAGATGAAAAACCACTCAGACACAAAAATTACTGAAATAAATTCACACATAAGACTTCGAAAGTCAAGATAAATTGGGGAAAACACATAGAATCTGGTAATCTAGCTCCTGAAAAGAGAATTATTAATTTTTCAATTTTTTTCCACAAGTCTGCAGGTTTCAATGGAGAACAGTGCGGTACCGCACTGTTCTGAACTAAAAAATGCACTGTTTTAATTTGGTTTCTTTAATATTTTGGTCAATGGGAAAGATATTTTGACTTTTTCTAGTTCCTTTTAGAGATTAAAAGTAGTCAGACCTTTTTCAACTATAATTCCCTCAGCAGAATCATTCTCTCTATCATAGGTTGTCTTGGGTGGGAAGGGAGACTTTTCTACTTTGGAAACCTTAGGATTGTGAATAATAGGATCCGGGTGTTACACCATTTTTTGGTCATCTAACCTGTTACTATTAGATGGACCTAAGTACACCATGCAAGACCAATTTTACCCTAAGTAAAATTTCTTTCACTTTCAAAATAACTTAGTAAACCACCTTTATTAAGTTGTTTATGGTCTAAACAGGAAACCCCATGAGGAAATATTTAATAAATCTACATTTGTTTGATTTTCCTCAAGGAATAATTAGTTAAACAACAGTTTAATTAATAATCCTGGTCATATTTAACCCAAAATAGGAAAATTAATTAGATAAATCATTATTTATCTTATTATTTTTCTAGGAATAATTATTTAAACCTTATTTAAATAATATTCCTTGTTAAATTTGACTAAATCATTCATAAATAATTAAATAAATCATTATTTATATGATTTTTACTCAACCACATCCTTAAAATAATAAATAAATCATTTATTTATTTATTATTTATAAATAAAGGGATTTGACCCAAGTCAAATTCTTTTTCCCTCCAACAAATATAATAAAATATTCCATAAAAGTTGGATCTTGATTTGGTTAATAATATTTTAATTATGCACCAATATCTAGACTAACTCAATATTTTGTTATAAATAGAAGAGTTTTTCCATTCATTCACTACCTTTTTTTACCTAAAGATCACTCTGGATCTATACTTTTGGTCTGACTTTGATCCACCATCATTGTCATATTTTTCTATCTTTTTGCTTGTGAGCTCCCTGTTAGGTCCCTATATCACTAGTATAGTCCCTTATTAGTGTTAGTGTAACCCCCTTATTGTTATTATTGTACCCTTGTAACCCCAATTTTGTTATTATTGTGCCCTTAAATTATTATTGTTAGGTCGGCTAGGATTACATTGTGGCCCACTAGGATTACATTATGGCCCCATGGACTCCTATATATAGAAAGGAGGTTTTGTAAATTGTATCATCCAAGAATTGTTCATTTATGTAATGTATTGGAGGTTTCCCCCTCGAAGTGGCTTATTTCTAAGGCGTTGAGATCTCTTTTCTTCTATTTTTGGAGCTGGTTACACAAGATTTGGTATCAGAGCTTTGGATTCTAGGGTTTCGCTGCTCCAAACAGGTCATCGTGGCATTTTCACTATAACTTTTTTTCTACGAAGTTTCAGAAGCTGAAATTTTTCTACGAAGTTTCAAAAGATGAAATTTTTAGGGTGCGAAGCTGAAATCCTGAGGAAGATTTTCTAAAAATTTCAGAGCTTGGTTCGCAATATTTTCGGAGATATCATCTGTGGAAGTTAGGTCTTTTTTCAAGCTCCTAAACAGGTCATCGTGGAATTTTCGCTATAATTTCGTTTCTACAAAGGTTCAGAATCTGAAATTCGTATGGTACGAAGCCAAAATCCTAAGGAAATTCATCAAAATATTTCAGATCTTGGTTCGCAATATTTTTGGAGATATGATCTGTGGAAGGTAGTGCTTTTTCAGGCTCCTGAATTTCATCTCAAAGAGGTGATCGTGGGAAAAGTTCAATAACTCTCTCTCTGGGCATTGGATTTGAGTGCCTTAAAAAGTGGTTGCAAGTAAATGGAATGAAGTTTCTTGGCTATCAATTTCAGAGACAAAGGACGAAACAATGACACGTGGAAGGTCCTACAAGTTTGCTCTACTGAACTAGTCCAAAATTAGGTCATTGTGGGAGATTGGACACAAATTTGTCTTGGAGAATCAAAATTAGATCAGACCTGTGGCATTTGAAAGAAGCTTCAGAGGGCTACTACAGGGCTAAATTTCAGATATTGAAGATTTTCAATTACAGAGATAATTCAATTTCAATTTCGAGCTCCTCAAAAGCAAGTAAAAGGTGTGTATTTTGTTTTCCGAATTGCATAAGTTGTGTTTGAAGAATCAAGTTGAATTGATTGCAAGGGAAATTGTAGAATAGATATCAGTATTGGATTATAAAATGGCCCCAAAGAAGAATTCAACACCCATTAAGCCTTTGGAAAGCTCTACTATGACTCATGAAGACGAAGAATTGCAACATGATCTATCAAAATTACAAGAGCAAGTGCAACAAATTTCACTCTCGCAAAGAGCAACAAAAAATGAAATGGAAGTTTTGAAGAAAGGCATGGAAGCTAAGATGGATGGAGTGCAAGCTAAGATGGATGGTGTGGAAGCTAAGATGGATGGCATGGAGGCTGGAATGGAATCTAAGATGGATGACATGGAAGCTAAGATCGATGAGAAAATGGAAAACATGAAGAATTTTCTAAAAGAAGACATGGAAGGTTTGACAAAGTTGATACAAGAAAGGTTTCCTAATGGTGAAAAGATAGTAGAAGAACCTCATGATGAGAACAAAATAAATGTTAATTGTGATCTCATAAACTCTAATGTTGGCGGGAAGAACCACCATATTCCAAAGATGGATATGAGGAAGTTTGATGGAAAGGATCCTGTAACATGGATACTACAGATGGAGCAATATTTTGATCTCCATAATGTGCAAAACACACAAAAGGTACGCATTGCAACTTTACATTTAGAACAAAATACATTTGTATGGTATTGATGGTTTTGCTCCCGTAAAAAAATTGTCACTTGGTCAATTTTTACGGAGGAAATGATAGCACATTATGAGGATACAAAGAGCAACACCTTCTTTAGCCAATTGATAAATCTCAAACAAAAGGGTTTAGTGGGGCAGCACATTGAGGACTTCCAAAAATTGAATATAAGGGTAACTAATATTCTAGAGGAACACAGGATTGATCTCTTCTTAGGTACTCTAAAGGATAACATCCAACATGAAGTTCGTGTTTTGGAACCCGATTCATTGGAGAAGGCATTCAGGTTGGCAAGAAAAGTTGAATGTAAAATTATGGCGACAAGGAAGCCTACCACTCAATTCTATAAAGAAGGAAGTGTTGCTACGCCTAGATTTCCACAACTTACAAGGTTGACACCACAAAAATTGGAAGAAAAAGGAGCAAAAGGGCTTTGCTACAGTTGTGATAGCAAACACACCAAAGGTCATAAGTGTGCTGAAAAGAAATTATTTTACATAGATTGTGAAGAAGAAGAATAAAATGAACAAGAAGATGATACACACCAGGAACCAGCCATAGAAGAGGAAGAAATGAATCCGACCATATCATGTAATGCACTGGCAGGAATTACCACTCCTCAAACTCTCAAGATAGCAGGACAGATCAAGAAGAAAAGGTAATAGTGTTGATTGATTCAGGTAGCACCCATAATTTTATTCATTGTAAGGTAGCCAAGGAATTAAATTGTTTCCTATACCCAGCACCAGAATGTCAAGTGATGGTTGCAAATGGAGGAACTATAAACTACTCTGGAAAATGCCATAATATTAAGCTAACCATGGGGGAATATGTATTGACTAGTCCAATGCTTTCCATTCCTATGGAGGTGCTGATGTTGTACTAGGAGTACAATGGTTACAATCTTTGGGGACGGTAGCTTTTAATTTTCAAGAACTTTTCTTGAAATTTTTTTCAGAAGGAAAGGAAGTCGAATTACGGGGTATTGAAGGGAAGCCGGGAAGGATAATAAGCTCTAATGTCATGACAAAGCTTCTAAAGAAAGAACAAAGAGGCGTAATTGCACAATTATGCTCACTAGACGTTCCGACATCAAAATCATCTATTTCGACAGATCTCCAACAAGTCTTGGACAATCATTCCAAGGTGTTTGAAACTCCCAAAGGACTCCCACCTATTCGTGATCATGATCATGCTATTCATTTGATTCCAGGAAGTGTTCCTCCAAACATCAGGCCCTATAGATATCCTTACTTCCAAAAGAGCGAAATTGAACGTATGATTGCAGAAATGTTAGAGGCGGGTATAATTCAACCCAGTCAAAGTTCTTTCTCTGCTCCTGTAGTATTGGTACACAAGAAGGATGGATCATGGCGAATGTGTCCGGATTATAGGGAGCTCAATAAGCCCACCATTAAAGACAAATTTCCCATTCCTGTGATTGATGAATTATTGGATGAATTACATGGAGCAATTTATTTTACCAAGTTGGATCTTCGTTCAGGATATCATCAAATTAGAATGAAGACTGAAGATATTTCAAAAACAGCATTTCGAACTCATGAGGGTCATTATGAATTTTTGGTCATGCCTTTGGCCTTACCAATGCACCTTCTACATTTCAAGGGTTGATGAATTCCATTTTCAAACCCTTCCTTAGAAAATTTGTGCTAGTATTTTTTGATGATATACCAATCTACAGCAGGTCTTGGAAGGATCATGTTGAACATGTTGACAGGGTGCTCAAACTATTGCAGGAGAAACAATTATATGCAAAAAAATCCAAATGTTTCTTTGGAGTACAAGAGGTGGAATATCTGGGTCATATTGTATCTCACGAGGGTGTTAAAGCAGACCCTAACAAAATTAAAGCCATTAAGGAATGGAAAGTCCCCACAACCATAAAGCAGTTGCGAGGATTTCTCGGGTTAACAGGGTATTATCGCAAGTTCGTTAAGAATTATGGGAGAATAGCAGCACCTCTAACAACATTATTGAAGAAAGATGCATTTTCATGGACTCCTGAAGCAACTAAGGCCTTTGAACGTCTTAAAGAGGCAATGTGCCTAGCACCGGTCTTAGCTACACCAGACTTCACAAAAACCTTTATTTTGGAATGTGATGCCTCAGGAAATGGAATTGGTGCAGTTTTAATGCAGGAAGGAAGACCCATTGCTTTTGAAAGTCGTCCAATCAAAGGAAAGTATTTACAAAAACCTATTTATGAGAAGGAAATGTTAGCAATACTGCATGCACTAAAGAAATGGCGAATTTACCTAATGGGAAGACACTTCAAGGTAAAAACTGATCATGATAGTCTTAAACACTTTTTGGAACAAAGACTATCTTCAGAAGAGCATCAAAAATGGGTCACAAAGATGTTGGGTTATGACTTTGAAATAATCTACAAAAAGGGAAAGCTTAATGTTGTTGCAGATGCACTCTCAAGAAAGAATGAAGAGGTGGAAGCATTTCTTTGTGCTATTTCTATTATCCAACCAGATTGGATAACCGAAGCAAGAGATGAATGGAAGAAGGACAAAGATGTATGGACACTCATTCAAAAGTTGCAGCAAGATCCTAGTACATCCGATACATTTAGTTGGAAAAATGATTCCTTATGGTACAAAGATCGCTTATATCTTTGTAAGAATTCCCAACTAAAACAAAATATTCTTCCGGAATTGCACACTTCTCCTTTAGGAGGACACTCAGGATTTTTAAAAACTTACCACAGGGTGAAGAAAGAATTTTTTTGGGATGGCCTTAAATCTGATATTCAAAAGTTTGTGGTGGAATGTTTGGTTTTCCAGTAGAATAAAGTTGAAACAATTAAGACCCTGGGTCTTCTACAACCTTTATCCATTCCAAGTCAACGTTGGGAGGAGATTTCAATGGATTTTATCACAGGTTTACCTAAGTCCGAAGGAAAGTGTGTCATCATGGTGGTAGTTGATAGACTTACCAAGTATGCACACTTTTGTGCATTATCTCATCCATTTAAAGCAAGTACAGTTGCTACTACATTTATGGATAGAATTGAAAAGCTACATGGAAGCCCAAGGGTTATTGTGAGTGACAGAGATCCCATTTTTACTGGAAATTTTTGGACAGAGTTATTTTCTTGTTTGGGTACTCAATTAGCTCATAGCTCATCTTATCATCCTCAATGTGATGGTCAAACTGAGATCATAAATAAATGTTTGGAAGGATATATTCGTTGTTTTGTCTCTGATAAACAAACACAATGGGTCATGTGGTTACCTCTTGCTGAATGGTGGTATAACACTTCCTTCCATACTGCAGCAAAAATGACCCCATTTATGGCACTTTATGGATATCATCCACCATCCATCACATCATCTTTAAGAGAAAATTCGAAGGTTCAAGCAGAGGAAGATCACATCGAGCATCAACAAGAAGTTCTCCAACTCTTAAAGGATAACCTGAATTTGGCACAAAATCGAATGAAACAACAGGCAGATCAACATCGCAGTGAGAGAAGTTTTGATGTAGGAGATTGCGTATTTTTACGGCTACAACCATACAAACAAATGTCCCTCAAGCAAGCTAAGAAGGATAATAAATTATCACCAAAGTACTATGGTCCTTACAAGGTGTTGCAAAAGATTGGTTCTATGGCATACAAATTGGAGCTTCCCGCTTCTTCGCGAGTACATCCAGTTTTCCATGTTTCATGCTTAAAAAAGGTTATAGGTGAAAATCTTCCAGTTCAAACAATATTGCCAGAACTTGATGAGGAAGGAAAAATCATATTGGAACCCGAAGCGGTCATGGAAACAAGAACTCGACAGCTACGGAATCGATCAATTTCAGAGTATCTCATCAAGTGGAAGAACTTACCCACTGAAGATTCTACATGGGATGATGAGAATTTTATACAGAAGCACCCGGAGCTACTCAAGCGTTGAGGACAACACTTTTTTGAAGGAGAGGGGCATGTTAGGTCCCTATATCACTATTATAGTCCCTTATTATTGTTAGTGTAACCCCCTTATTGTTATTATTGTACCCTTGTAACCCCCATTTTGTTATTATTGTGCCCTTAAATTATTATTGTTAGGTCGGCTAGGATTACATTGTGGCCCACTCAGATTACATTATGGCCCCATGGACTCCTATATATAGAAAGGAGGTTTTGTAAATTGTATCATCCAAGAATTGTTCATTTATGTAATGTATTGGAGGTTGCCCCCTCAAAGTGGCTTATTTCTAAGGCATTGAGATCTCTTTTCTTCTATTTTTGGAGCTGGTTACACAACACTCCCTTTGAGTTCCATTTTTGTCTGGGTTTTATCCACCATCAAGAGAGAGGAATTTTAGATATGAAGTGCTGAGGACTTACAAGAACCCATCCCAATGAGGAGAACTAGTAACATCCTTCTATGTTTTCCTCATAGGTGCCATTAATACAAAATTTATTCAACATATTCTTGTCTTTT
The DNA here is from genome assembly GCA_034641835.2 of Pinus albicaulis. Classification (NCBI taxonomy): domain Eukaryota; kingdom Viridiplantae; phylum Streptophyta; class Pinopsida; order Pinales; family Pinaceae; genus Pinus; species Pinus albicaulis. The sequence continues at coordinate 1,216,281,968 of CM076577.1, forward strand.
CTATTGGATGCATGGAGCAACTCTTGTTTTTGTTTACTGCTTAATGTCTTGTAATGCATAGATCTAGATTTTTGCAGCATTTATCTTGATCAAATAATTGCAGATCTAAAGATATTGGCATCCATATTTGTTTTTATGGTTGTTTGTTATGCACAACTAAAGTGGTATTTTTTCGTACACTTGCGATTAAGATTCATACTAACAACTAGTGTTTCCACATGGGTTTACGATTACGACCATTGTCGTTTTTCAGATCCCTGCATATCCAGCTACTTCAAACCCTAGGATTTCTCTTTATCTTCTTGTTTTTCTTTTCTTGATGTTTTTTTTAACCTATAAAACCCTAAAACATTAAAAATTATAACTTTTGTGTGTTTTCGGACCTATTGCGTAGGTGACAGACATCAGCCGCACTTGAGACAACACATTCTGTTGAAACCTACTCCCAAGAGTGCCAGAAGTGCAGGTCACACTTTTTGGGCCAAAAACTATGACTTGAACCTCCAGGGCGTAGAAAACATGCTTAAAACTGCGACCTCTATAGAAATTAGGTTAGAAACTATGACTTGGACTTTTTGCGAGATTTTTTCTGAAAGTTTTTTGGGTTTGTCTGGGCCTCTGTTCAGGGTTATTTGACCTCCATCTTCACCCATTTTGGACCTATACTTGTTATGTTTTACTCATCTAAGTGGGAATCTAGCCCTTTAGGGCCTCAGTACCCTCCACATTTTGTGGAAGAGTTTTAGCTGCTGCAGGTTGTCTGAAATTTTAGTGTGTTCAACCCTTTTTTCAGATCTAATACCTTACCTTCAGATCCACTTCAGATTGGCTATTTATCCATCCAAATCACCTCCTTTTAGTTTTGTTTGGGTTTTCCTCTAGGGTCCCCTCCGCTTCCCTCCAGGTTATAGCCTTTCACCACTTCATTTACAACATTTTTTCCTCTGATTGTTTCCTGTTTTTCTGCACATATTTCCAGCAGATCTGACCTTTAGATCCTTGTCCGTACCCAACTTAGATCTCTTGGTTATTTTGGTGTGTTTTGACTAGATTTTTGCCCACCTACAGAATACTTGTTGAGAGGCCTGCCTCCTTGGGTTTAGATTATTGCATTCTTAGCTGCTTATTTTCTGTTATTCCAGTTTCATATACTGTTATCTACAGGTTTATTTACAATTATACAACACAATTTTTCTTTTTCTCTACAAACGTCTAGGTTTAAAAATTAAAATTTACACTCTTTACACACACACCCTAAGTGAAGAAGAGCTTGGTTAACACTGCCAAGAAAAGAATTTAAAACATTGAAATCAATTGATCCTGCACCTCTCTACCCTTGTTTTGACATTCTAATCAGTTGATCTTGCACCTCTCCGCCCTTGTTGGTATGTCTTCCCTTTGTGCCGTGTTTGTGCTGTCATCATTGTGCCACCAAGGCGTTTATCCCGGAGACTTCTTGGCCTTCATCCTTAGTTTCCGGTAGGAAGACTTACTCCTTCACGTAGGATTTGAGTTAGTCCTCCACCGAGTCCGCACTCTGACTCCTCTTCTGGTTCATTGGGTTCCCCTTCTGGTTCCGCCCCCGATTCCCCCCCTATCACCTTCAACATGTCTAGTTCAGGACCTAACGCTAGTGGTATCCCCAGCCCTAATGCTAAGAATATTACTAGTGGGACCGCAATAGGAACTACCTCGACTTCTCCCTTGCTCCCCTATATGGCAGGCCTAAGTCTTACCATTTTTAACCAGTTGATAAATGACCCTATACACCATGACGCTAGTTGGCCTGCTATGCCGACCAAGCTCCCTTCTGAAATCCCCAAGTTTGAAGGCCTTGCTGGAGAAGATCCTACAAATCATGTTCGATCTTTCCACATGTGCTGTTCATCTAACTCCATTACCAATGACTCTGTCCGTCTTCGGTTGTTCCAACGTATGCTTACTGGTGAAGCTTCTAAGTGGTATGTTGATCAGGCCTCATCCTCTCAGACCACCTTTGCGACTCTTGCCCATGCTTTTTTGTCTTATTTCTAGCTTCCCCTTCTTTACGACACCGGTACCAAACTTTTGACTTCTTTCCGTCAATCGTTTGCGACCCACCTATCCGATCATGTACAGGAGTGGTGGAGAAGAAAGAGCCTATGTCGAGCCCCTACCTTCGAAGACCGTGTCTACATGGACTGGTTCCTTAGATCTCTCTTGCTTGCTATTGGCAAGGATGTCGCATTGCATTTCCCTCAAAATAAAGAAGCCACTCTCCAAATTTCATTAAAATATGACCTGATCTATGCTCAGTCGGGTTATGTTTATACCGTTCTACCTGATCTTCCTAGACCTGGTGCTGCCAATGCACTGGGGGCATCTCATGCCATCGACGGTATTGTTCGAGCTCTCTCTCATCCATACGCTCAGCCTTCCATGGGCTATGGTTTTCCTTGGGGGGGGGGGGGGTGGGGGGGGCAACACCTCCTGGACTTTTTCCCCTCCCAGTAACATGTATCTAGGATACGGCATGCCTCCTCCTTTTGCCAAACCTCCTATTTACCACAATGTTATCCAACCACCTTATTATCCATATCCACAGCCTGGTGCTCCAGCTCCTCTAGCATTATCACCTGCCCCTCCCTTGCCTTCTCAACCCCCGCAACAGCAGCCACCGCCCCCTCAGTGGAAGGTGTATGCACAACAGGGCGCGACTAATCCTCCTCCCTCCAAAAAGAAGAGGAAAGGCACTCAAAATCAATCTGGTCTCGGTAATCCTAGACCTAATCCTCAAAATAATGCTGCTAACACTGCTAACTAGCAACAGGGTACTCAGCCCAAGCAAGACAGGCCTGTTTGCATGAACAAGCCTTGTTCTTGTTGTGGTGTTTATGGTCATTACACGCATGATTGTCCTCTTTTACCACAGATGAAGTAGACTTGGGAGTCTCAAGAAACATTGCAAGGACATCAAGCCTCCCCTTCCGTCCCTCCCAGTGCTACGCCTAGTCAACTGGTTGTGTTTACTAATCCTTTCCCTCAGTAAGGATTCATGGCTACCCAACCACCTGAAGGTCAGGTGGCCACTAAACCTCCTCCATCTTGTACCTCTAATTACCAGATTCTCATGATGAATTCTGACCAACCTATAACCATAGAACTCAACCTTCAGACTCGGTCCCGTCAGTAAAACAAGCCTCTCGCTATGTCTGTCCCCGAGCCACCTTCTTCAGGTTCTACAGAGCCTCTTTCGACAACTAATGGTTCTTTGCAGATCCCTCAACCTAAGGTAGAGGTTCATACCAAGATCCCTAAGGGACCACTATGCCGAAATGATGCTTCTGGGAAAGCTACCCATTCGTATAGCATAGTAGATAATTTGGCGCAATCTCCTGTTGCCATCTCAATGCTGGAACTCCTCCAGCCATGCCCTTCAAAACGAAAAGCTTTACTATCTGCCATGGGCACTATAGATCCTTCTGATGATCGCTTGATAATATTCGATGTTGACTAGTCAAAACATCCTCCTCTCCCTGCTTTTGTCGCCTTCCAAATCACAGTCAATATCCAGAACGCCAACGTTTCCCACTGCATCATTGATGAGGGGGCATCCACCTGTGTGATGTCTTCTTCAGTTTGGAAGAAACTCAGATCACCTGAGTTGGCTCCTTCCACGATCACTCTTCGAGCATGGGATGGCCACACCTCCTAGCCCATTTTCCTATTCCACAATTGTGCTATTACTCTTGTGGGAAAGACTATTTGCTTTGACGTAGAAGTCATTGATGCCCCTTTAGATTACAACATTCTATTGGGTCGTAGCTACACCTATGTGATGTCTTCTATCCAATATGTGGTTCACCACAAGATGTCCTTCCCTCATAATGGAAAGATAGTCACCATTTACCAGTTGACATATTATGAATCGAAGTCTCAGACCTCCCCTGAGTCCATCATCTCTTTGGTGGCCAATATGCAAACCGTCAATCTTGTTGTCATTCCTAGAGAATGCCTTGAGTTGTAAAATACCAGTGCCTAGGAAATTCTTAGATAGTAAGGAGCATAAAATATATTTTAGGACTATTATCAGCATGAGGCTCTTTACTACTTCAACCTTTACAAGGAGTTACAATATAGATGGAACCAGACTACTCACAGATTCAACATAATGAAAAGACGTTGCAGAGGCAAGGAGTGAATCCTCAATATAGATGCTTCAGACAACTCAGAGACAACTTTCTGTAAGGAGGGTCGGTTTCTAAAATGCTTTACAGAGATTTAAAAATCAACGATGTTTGCTGCGTAGAAGGTAAAGGAGGAATACTAACTACTAATGAAATGGAATTCATTAAACATATTCAAACATGATATGGGCTTAAAAGATAAGAATCCATACATGTCAACAGTTTTAAAAGAATAACATCCCATAGTATTTAATATAGAGGAAACATGAGTGAAGTGAAAAGTGAAACAACATACCATGCCTGAGCCATATTTAAAGTGCCTAGACTAGTTAAGTATAAGTATCAATAACGATAAATTTATACCAGAGCTAGTGAGCTACTCACATTCCATAACATGATATAAGAAAGTGGAGACAGTGAAATAGAAAATGAAACAATATCACATAAGACAGAGTCACAGACTATAAAACATTAAGACCAGAATCCTCACGTAAAGTAAAACTTCTCCTCACTGAGACCCAATGGGTTCTTTGCATTTCTATTGAGATTTCCACAACAAGCATACAAAAATTCTTACATAGCAAAATTCTTTCGAAAATCTAGAACCTCTTTTTCTCTTCAGATATTGCTTATATAGAGGCCTCAACACATGAGCGGGAAGATATTTTTGGGAAAAATATCTTGCTTGCATGCCAGGAATTTTTTAGAGATATTTATCAAAATAACCAAAACTTATGATGAGGAATAAAGGCCTCTCATCATTTGCAGTTAGGCAATCGGCCGTTTTGAAACAAAATATTAAACAATAGTCTTGGTAGAAAGTAAAATGCTGGAGTGGAACATAAATTCCACTTGAAACTTAAAAGTAATTAACTAAAGTAAAAATAAAAAGGCCACTAGGGCCGAATCATGAATTGACAGTATTTCATTGATGAGAAGGGGTTGAGGCGGTTACTGACACTGGTGGCGGCACATTTGCTGACGAGCTAGCGATCTGGCTGGCAAATTGGGTGCACCTTTGCTGACTGTCCGCTAAAGGTTCATGCATCACTGCGAATCCTTCCCCCTTGATGAAGGCCTCAGTGAGGTCATTTAGACTTGCCTTAGTGGGAATATTATGTTTTATCAGATGAAGGAGAACGAATTCTGGGCGGAGCGATGAAACAATTGTCTTAGCTTTAAACCGAGCGGTTTTATCTGATAAGATGTCCGTCCGGTCCCTTTCTTCTTGGATACGTGCTTCATAATCTGGTAATGATTGTAGCATGGAAGGAGTGGTAGGATCCCAGCATGATGGAAGTCCCGCCGTTGTGATCTCAACCCAAACTGTATCGAACCGGTCCATTCTGGCTGCCACTTGTTGTAGGGCCCTCGAAGCTATAACGCGGGCCGACTCCTTATCAATAATATTCTGGCATTCAATGACTTCCTTGAATCGACTCGCTATGCCATGCTGCTCCGCCTCACTAGCTTTCAACCCTTTCAAGAAAGAAACATATCTCCTGGCATGCTAGGCTTTGCTGGGCAAGTTGAGATCTCCCTCCTGAAAATTCCTTCTGAGATAGAGTATAGAAGATTTTGTTTCCTCGATGATTTTCAGGAACTCCCACTGCTCTGTTACTGCCGAAATGATCTTTGACCAAATTATCCTTCTTCTGTCCCTGAGGGTGATGTTACCTTTCAGGCGGCTATTGAGATTAGCGATGGTATTCTGCTGGTCGGCTCTTGCCTTCTTTTCCTGTTCAATATCCTTCTGTAGTATCTCTATTTTTCTGGTATTCTTAGCTAGGGAGGTTTCCAACTCGGTGATTCTTAGCCTCGCAGTGGAAGCCTGCTTTTCTAGTACATCATTTGTGGCCTTCGCTGTGGTCAGCTGCTCGGACAACGAACTAGTCTCTGGCAGGGTTGTAGTTGGCACATAGCTGTGCGCATCCCAGGTAGTCTGTAGCTCCGTCAGCCTGCTCTGAAGAGCGGCCATTGTTTCTGCCATTTTTTCTTTTTCCTCTTTCTCCTTCGCTAGTGAGTCAGCCAAGTTTGCTTTTTCTTTCTCTGCCTGCACTAATTTGGCCGTCTGAACATGGTGAGATGCCGGTATGCTAACCTTGCGTTTCAGAGACGCGCCCTCCCTTTGCAATTTCTCAATCACATAGCGCTGTGGATTTGAGTCTCCAGTTTCTTTTCCTTTGATCGACTATGTGAGACCGCGTACTTGATTCGAAAGAGTGCGGGAATTTTCCTGTTCCTTCTTCAGGGTCACCCTCACCTGTTCATGTTTTTTCTCCAATTTTCTCAGTGCAATAGTGACCCGCATTACTTCTTCTTTCAACATATCACCCACCACCTGAAACAGGTTACATTTGTCAGGTGCTGGTACCTTGGCCATGTCAATTGCACACTCAAGCACCCTGTAACTAGTGGTACCTGCATTAGGATCCAAGATGGCCTCGGCCATAGATAATACCAGGTGTTCAGTGTCCACATTCATGGAAGCTGAAACCCTGGCATGATATTTTTCCACGTAACCTTCCAGCTCGGCTTTGTACTTATTGTTGGGCCGTTAATATGCCATTATTATTATCACTTGTGAATGTTTATTCCACCCATTTCTACCATTCTTCATCACGTCATTTATTATAATTTATTATTTAAATCCATTTTATAAATGATTTATGCTCTTATGGATGAATATTATTTATCGTCCTTTATTTCTAATAAATTGATGATTATGAATTATTTTATCAATGATGGTTTTAATAAGTTGGTTATAACATTATTCACCATTTTTAGCCTCCAAAGTAATTTCCAGATTGAAGATTTGATCATTAAAAGTGCCAACTCAGAAATGCGCTGGAATAAGGAGTGACAGTTTTACGGTTGAGATTCTGAGCAAATGAAGACGAATCTGGAAAATCCGGAACATGGGTTTTGTTCAGAACGGACCCAATTAACTTTATTAAAGAACGGTTTGCCCAAATTCGGCTTGTACTGAGAGAAACGCAGGGTTCTTTGAGCACGATTTTCTCATATCTATGGTTGCAGCCGTCCTCCAAATCTCAGCTACAAAGCCAAATTCGACTTGCTGTTGTTGAAAGAGGGATGTAAATCTATTTTATTATTGATCAATTGGTTGGAAGAAATTCAATATTATTATTAGAGATCCTATTTTCTATTTAATTTCTCCACCTTCTGATTATAAAAGGAGAAGCATGTATTGTGTATGAGGGAGGAGGAGGAAGGATGGAGAGACTTTTCTTATTGTAATTTGCAGAATTGTGCATCGGCTCTTGTTAAGAGAGTGTGAGCTATTTGTAAAAATTATTAATGCCTGATTAATAAAAGAGTTCATTGTTGTTCCATTTCTCAAGCGCTGGAGTAAAGCACAGCAACGCTTCACCGGTGGTTGAGGGCCCGGCCCTGGTGGAGCGATCTGCTGTTTGTATTTCTATTAGTTTATTTCTGTTGTGTGAAGTTCGTTTATTACAATTAAAGAATTGAGTTATTGCTAATTGGATCAAATACAGAGTCATTGTTATTCCATTCTTTACGAGAAGCATGATTCATGATTCAATTGTTATAAAATGTTGTTTTTCTGTATCTAATTCCAGTTGTTGTTCCTTTTGTTTATGAATTACGATAGTTGATTGTTGCGTGGCTGTCGACAGGATTAAAGAGTAGAAATATAGTTTGCTTGGTTATGAATTGAATTCACTGTTTATTTTACGCTTCTATTCAATTCCTGTTCATTGCTTTTAGATTGTTGTTCCTTTCCAGTTTGCGTTTTAGATTTCATTTCCTTTGAGTTGTTTTCACTTGCTTTGAGATCTCTAAACTGTAGAGGGCAGAGCTAATCATTCCAGGTCCCCAGATTTGGTCATCTCACATCGATTTCTAGGGAAAGAGTTATTACTATTGCATCCCTAATCGATGTCTAACAAGGTTGCTGTAGTGTAGTCTTTACATTTCTGTCATTTGTAATTAGATTTCTTTTCAAGCAGATTTCTTTTCAAGCATTTATTATTTATGCATTTGTATTTCTATACTACATCTTCACAAACATTACTCTTGAGTAAATAGCCGCCTCAGACTGAGTACACTCTTGAAATAAAAAGTCGTCCCTGGGTTGACAATTAATGTGAGGTAATTAGGAGTTACAAAGACACCTTTTTATCGCTCCACATTTTGGCGCCATTGCCGGGGAGAGTGTAGCCATTTCTAAAGAGTAGTGTGAATCTGATGAGTGCCTGCTAGGGAAGAGTTGGATCTTAAAAACGGAAGGTAAGAACCTGCATGCGGAGCATGTAAAAGCCCTGCTCCACTGTCCGCTTTCCTAACAGATTTGTTGTTGCTTTGTTGGGTAGAAATAGATGTTTGAATTTTTGTGTGAGTGACTAGGAAAAAAATAGAAATTTTGAAAAATAAATCACATGATTTCATTCAAGTGGTGATGTAAGCACCACTCATTTCACTAACCGATTGACAGGAACATTTGAAGAAGGAGCCTCGAAGAAACACATGAAGAACATCTTATATTATGGTAAGAAATGGCTCACGTTTCTACTTTTGAATTTCCTATCAAAGATCTAGGAGGAGTGACACAAATGCACATAATTCCCCCATCTTTACCAAATTTTCATGGTTTAGCAAATGAAGATCCGGATACATTCTTATTTGAGTTCGAAATACTTTGTAGAGGATATGATTATTGTACTAATGATCAAAGATTGAAAGTGTTTCCTCTTACTCTAAAAGGAGCAGCTCTCCGATGGTTCATGAGCCTAGGTGGGAATTGCATCCAATCATGGGAGGACATGAATAACATATTCTTGAAGAAGTACCAAGACTACTGCAAATCCAATGAAGATATTTTCGGTATGATACAAGGGGAAGATGAAAGTTTGGAGGACTCTGTAGATCGATTTCATTATAACCTTCAAAAATCAAAGCATAAGCATTTGGAAAAAGAGATCTTAAAAACACTCCTTCTTAAAGGAATCAAAGATGAATTTTTAGAACTCTTAAATCTGATAGGAAAAGGTGATGTTTTTCAGTTATCATATGATGATGTCTGTGAGTTGTGCATAAGGTATTCGAGAGGAATCTCCAAGGCTGGTAAGAATTCTAGAGATGTTTGTTCTTTCTTTTCCAAATCTGCTACAAGAATAGGAGACATAAGAGCTGAAATCAATGATTTATTTGAAAATTTTAAAGTTGATTTTATTAGCTCTCTAAGCTCAAAATTGGATGTTTTGCAGGTTCATAAAAATCAAGAATTTGATGAAGTGTTTTTCACTCATGACCAAAAGGAGCATCCCATAGATACTCACTCTTCCTTATCTAGAATGGAAGTAGCATATCAAAGAGGTGAGGAAGCTGCAACAAGGTCAAAACCATGGAAATCATGGCCTACAGGTATGGTTCAAAACACTTCCTCTCCACTTTCTTACTTGCATAATCCATTATGGAATATTAATGTGTTAGGGCAGCCATGTCAATCTCAATATAACCACCAACAATTTTGTCTACAAGCTTGGCATGGTTCACCTTATGATTGCATGACTACTCTCCCTCATCTTGTAGCACAAACACATTCTCCATATTCTCCACTAGCTCTTCCACAATATCTTCCTTGCCCATCAAAACCATTCACACAACCCAATCAACCACATCATCACAATGCTCCATTCCTTACACATTTTCCTGCTCAACTAATTCCACACCCCCACCATAATAAACCAGTACAACATGCTTACAATGTTGAACTGCCAAATTTACCCACCCTTCCCACCCATTCTATCTCACATGTGCCATTAGAGAAAACTTACAATGAGATTCAGAATGTTTCAAATTCAAAAATTGTAGAAGCTATGGAAGCAAATGAGGTTTCTTCTAGGTTGCACCAACAAACCATTTTAAAAGCTCAAGAACTTCATGGTATGATGGGAAATCAAGAAAGTAATGGATATATTGAAGATTGGTTTCACTCCATCACGTGTTTGCATCATCACTCTATGCTTCAACAATTTTTGATACCATTTTTTCAAGGGAAGTTGGCTTCTCATACCCTAATTTTCATTAATATGCATTTTTCAAATTTGGGTATGTGTATACATGAAGCCTTATTTCGAAAATGGCTCCACTGGAAGTACTCATATACGTAGTCATATTCATTTTTCAAATCAAAATATGTTAGTATAGAACATAAAATAAATAAGGGAATAAATAAATGCATTTTGTTTTTTATGTAAAACTAGTTGTTTTTTGTTGCAACATGCTATGCAAATCAATATTGGTGATAATTTTTTAATTCATTTGTGTATGTAGATGACTTATAATGGAAATAATATCTCTACAAACACTCATATTCATTTTTTATCACCAATTTGAAAAAATGCTTGAATATCATTTTTTTGGCTTGCGGGCTTGATGAACTTTCTGGAAAACATTCGGGACAGTCATGTTTTGAGGGACCAAAAATGAATATTTTTAAAACCTGTTTCTACCTAGATAGCCCTTGATGTCTACTTTCTAACCCAATTTGAATCAGTCAATTTGGATTTGAAACGAAAAAGTTAGAACCAAAACATTGACCGGATGTCTAGCGGGCAGCTCAGGAACAGAGTTGGGACAGTCAATTTTTGGAGGCCTAAATGACCATATTTTTAAAACCTGTTTCTACCCTAGATAGCCCTTGATGTCTACTTTCTAACCCAATTTGAATCAGTCAATTTGGATTTGAAACGAAAAAGTTAGAACCAAAACATTGACCGGATGTCTAGCGGGCAGCTCAGGAACAGAGTTGGGACAGTCAGTTTTTGGAGGCCTAAATGACCATATTTTTAAAACCTGTTTCTACGGTAGATTCCCCTATGAATCTAGTTTCCAATGCAATTGGAATCACTCATTTTCGATATCGTATGGGGAAGTTATGATCAAAATACTGACTGTCTATCGTAAATCAGCACCCTTAAAACTCTGTTTTTCCGGATGTTCCTTACAGTATTTCACCTATCAATTCTTCTTTTCTTCAAAACCTGTTTCTATTGGAGATAAATAAATGAATCTAATTTCATTTCCAATTTGAATCATTCGAATACGACATCAAACGAAGAATCTATGCTTAAAACATTCACTGTTGTTCTAAGTGGGGTAAGCGAAAATGACTCTGTTATGCAGGTTGTTCTAAGTAAGATTGACATATCATATCATTGAATTTTTAAAACCTGTTGCTATTGGAGATTAACCTTTGAATTATCTCTCATTTGGCTTTGGAATCACTCAATTTGGACGAAAAACAAAGAAGTTGTGACTAAAACACTGCAGGTTAGCATGATTGGCCACTGCTCTCCCGCAGGTAACAAATAAATTTTACTTTGTTATTTTCTCCGTGGATTTGTTTTACAGAGTAACTACTTGTTAGTTTTTGCATAATTCTTGGATTAGGGGAGCCCGCGCACCTCTCTTTCTCCATGATTTAATGTTTTCTTGCAGGTAGACACTCGTTTTTTGCAGGTCTTGGGAAAATAAGAAGGTCAATTTATGGACGAGTGATTTTTGAAAGAAATTTTATGAAACAAAGGAATTTCATCTAACTCATTACCCAACGGATTCGTAATAGAAGAAATAAAGAATTGATTTCCATTTGAAGATTCATGTCATGTCTTTGCTGCCAAATCATTTTTCAAATAAATCATTTTTTTGACATAACATCATAGCTGTTGTAACTTAATTTATTTATTTACATACTGTTTTTGTTGTTTTTTTCTAATTTCTCTTATATTTTGTGTTTCAGGTGTTGCTTCATTCAAAGTGTAACTCATCCTCAGCATCAATGCCGTGAACAGCTAATTTGTTTTTTTGCATGTTTGCATTTTATGATTGTCCATTTTGCTGTTCTTTTTCTAAAGGAACGGCACTTTTAGTTTTTGCTGTTCCTTTTTCCAAAGGAATGACATTTGCATTTTCACACTTTTTTTGTGTATATTTTTTCTTTTTGGTGTGCATTTCCTTTGTTGTTCCCTACAAGGAACAACACTTTTTTTGAGTGTTTTTGCTGTTCCTTCAAAGAAGCAACACTTTTGGAGCAACCCTTCCTTCCTCTTGTGGGATTATTTCTAGTTCATCTCAACCACATTTTACTGATTCCCTTTTATGGCATGAAGTACACTATTTTTATGAGGACAAGAATTATGGATTCTATTGAAGCAAGTTAATATCATTCATGTTATGATCTTTAACAGGACAACTCCTTGATGATAGATTATTTTCAAAAGGGACACAATTATTTATATACTACTTTACTACATTGTTTTCTGTTGAACATGATATTGATTGATCATCTTAATACCATGCTGGTTCCACCCTTCCTGGTTATAATCTTCTCTGTCTGTAATAAATGAGATTATGGGTATATTTTTTTCTATTGACATGTTCAACTTCTTCCACCATCCCTGCTCTTAAGGAGTGTTGAGCCTCCCTCTTTTTATCATAAAAATGTGTAATAATAACAAAATTTTGTTCGCAGATGGAGGATAGGGGGTCTCATTACGAGCCAGCCTACCATGTTCATAAGGCTGTAACAAAGTGACATTCCCATTATGACCACCACACCAGGGTTATGATCCATTGGATAGCCCAATTATCCTTGGAACAGGAGGTCTCATCACGAGCCGGCCTGATCACTTTTGCTACATCCCAGTGAATGGCAGTGTGGTTATCTGGTTACCACGCCAGCACATTGATCTCTTCTGTAAAACAACAATGTAACTCTCTAGTTATAAATTGAGGATTCTGGCTCATATGGGTTAAAAAGCAACCCTGCCGAGGCTATGGACGCCTGCTGGCAGCAGCGGCTCTGCTTATGGTATTGAAGTTATATCTTATCGTCGATTATTATTATAATACCCTTTTCTTATTTTTTTCTTTTTATCAGAGAAGTTATTTCCTTAACTTTTTCCCTGTTTTGAACCTTTATGCATGAGAAATTGTTTTATGATCAATCGCATCATTTTCAGCTAGCATACTATCAGTAAAGCATCTTTTTGGCATATTGTTGTTCTTTTTCTCTTTTTCATCACCTATCATCAATTCAAAGCATCCTATCTCTTATTCATAACTATCTTTACGCACTCTGCTCTCATTATAATCATAACTCTCGTTGTCCTATCATTGATATGTGTACTCTGTTTCATTCACCTGCTATATTGCTCATTCCCTTGCCTTGCCATCAGCACAACACCTCTCATATGCTTTATGGTCCTGGAATTCCTTTTCCAATTGGAGGGGGAATGTATGCATTATGGGATTGCATGCGATATGATTACTGCACTCTGCCATCACTTGTTGATTTGCCAAAATATTAGTATTGCATGTATACATAAGTTTTTCTGATTGAAAGTTTTGCATGCATCTTATATATTGCTATTCAAAACTAACACTATGGATTCAAAAACATTGTATGCCACATAGTGATTTGTTTACAGGAGAACAACAAGTATGGGGCAGAATTCTATTCACAGCATGACCACACTATTGCAACTAACAGAAGAGGCTCGAGCAACTCGCATACGTGAACAATTCTTCAGACATGATGTGCTTACCTGGATTCCACCTTTTGCATCACTTTCAGCACCAACTCTGCCTACATCAGCTTCAACAAGTTCCAGTGCATATATGTCATTCCACATTTTTGGAGGTAAAACTTGAGGTAAAATAGCATAATTTTCTGATTTATTACGAATTTAGGAGAATTTCATGAAAATCCATTTTGAGCATTATTTATCATCCTTCATTCCACATCTATACCACTCCCTATTTTTCAGCGGCATATCATTTTCGAGTATGGGGGAGTGTTCCTTTCATTCATTTCTTTCTTATGACCATGTTATTCATCTTCTTTATCATCCATTGCTATTCTTATTCATTCTCAACACCTCCCTTATTCCATGTTGTTTTACACCAAGCATAGAATTCAACAGCTGGTAGCAACCACCTCTATTTTTTTTCTAGCATCGCATGAGGGCATGCTAATTTTTCAGAGAGGGGGAGGAATTGCTACGCATGATGGATGTTTTCTATTTTCTTTCTCATTTAAGGCATACAATTTCAGTGTAGAAATTGATTTCCATAATATTTTTAAAATTATGAACTTAATTCTTGTGATTTTTGGAAAACACAGACGTATCATTAATACAAACCCAGACAATTTCAAGATAAATTGGTTCATAAAATTTCGGAAATCATGCACTCTCACCTACAACCATTTTGTTTATATCTCATGATCCATGCATCAAAACAGTCTGATTTTTGGATCATAAAGGCATTCATATATTATAAATTTACTTGCCAAATTTCAACAAAAGCTGGTTTGTAGTTTTTGAGAAAATGGTTAATGAAGTTTGCTGTTACTTATATCATATTTTGTTGCAACTTCATATATACATATAGTTGAATGTCAATATAAAAATTTTTATGCCTTCATCAAGATTACTAAAAGTGAATATTCATTAATTAAGGAAGAATTCATTTGTTCTATCCATTTCATGAGCTGAGATGAACATATTTTTTATTGCTTGGTTAACACATGGGTTTTTATCTTTGGGTTGCATGAGGACATGCAATATATTCAGTTTTCGTTGCATGAGGACATGCAACATATTGAGTGTGGGGGTATGTTGGGCCGTTAATATGCCATTATTATTATCACTTGTGAATGTTTATTCCACCCATTTCTACCATTCTTCATCACGTCATTTATTATAATTTATTATTTAAATCCATTTTATAAATGATTTATGCTCTTATGGATGAATATTATTTATTGTCCTTTATTTCTAATAAATTGATGATTATGAATTATTTTATCAATGATGGTTTTAATAAGTTGGTTATAACATTATTCACCATTTTTAGCCTCCAAAGTAATTTCCAGATTGAAGATTTGATCATTAAAAGTGCCAACTCAGAAATGCGTTGGAATAAGGAGTGACAGTTTTTCGGTTGAGATTCTGAGCAAATGAAGACGAATCTGGAAAATCCGGAACATGGGTTTTGTCCAGAACGGACCCAATTAACTTTAGAAAAGAATGGTTTGCCCAAATTCGGCCTGTGTTGAGAGATTCGCAGAGTTCTTTGAGCACGATTTTCTCAGATCTGTGGTTGCGGCCGTCCTCCAAATCTCAGCTACAAAGCCAAATTCGACTTGCTGTTGTTGAAAGAGGGATGTAAATCTATTTTATTGTTGATCAATTGGTTGGAAGAAATTCAATATTATTATTAGAGATCCTATTTGCTATTTAATTTCTCCACCTTCTGATTATAAAAGGAGAAACATGTATTGTGTATTGGAGGAGGGATGGAGAGACTTTTCTTATTGTAATTTGCAGAATTGTGCATCAGCTCTTGTTAAGAGAGTGTGAGCTGTTTGTAAACATTATTAATGCCTGATTAATAAAGGATTTCACTGTTGTTCCATTTCTCAAGCGCTGGAGTAAAGCACAGCAACGCTTCACCGGTGGTTGAGGGCCCGGCCCTGGTGGAGCGATCTGCTGTTGGTATTTCTATTAGTTTATTTCCGTTGTGTGAAGTTCATTTATTACAATTAAAGAATTGAGTTATTACTAATTGGATCAAATACAGAGTCATTGTTATTCCATTCTTTACAAGAAGCATGATTCATGATTCAATTGTTATAAAATGTTGTTTTTCTGTATCTAATTCCGGTTGTTGTTCCTTTTGTTTATGAATTACGATAGTTGATTGTTGCGTGGCTGTCGACAGGATTAAAGAGTAGAAATCTAGTTTGCTTGGTTATGAATTGAATTCACTGTTTATTTTACGCTGCTATTCAATTCCTGTTCATTGCTTTTAGATTGTTGTTCCTTTCCGGTTTGCGTTTTAGATTTCATTTCCTTTGAGTTGTTTTCACTTGCTTTGAGATCTCTAAACTGTAGAGGGCAGAGCTAATCATTCCAGGTCCCCAGATTTGGTCATCTCACATCGATTTCTAGGGGAAAGAGTTATTACTACTGCATCCCTAATCGATGTCTAGCAAGGTTGCTGTAGTGTAGTCTTTACATTTCTGTCAATTGTAATTAGATTTCTTTTCAAACAGATTTCTTTTCAAGCATTTATTATTTCTGCATTTGTATTTCTATACTACATCTTCACAAACATTACTCTTGAGTAAATAGCCGCCTCAGACTGAGTACACTCTTGAAACAAAAAGTCGTCCCTGGGTTGACAATTAATGTGAGGTAATTAGGAGTTACAAAGACACCTTTTTATCGCTCCACACTTAACCTTGATCGTTCTGTTTTTCAGGCTCCTTTCAATTGCCACTAGTGAGGTATAATCTATGATGGCCTGTGAGACTTCGGAGTAGTCGGAGGAGGTGATACTGTCTCTCAGCACTTTAATCCCAAATTTTCTCCCATGAGGTTGGCTATATGGTGTAAAAGGCTCAAGCAGCTGTTCATCCCCTATGACTTCTGCCTCGCTTGAGACTATTTTCTGCTTTTTGTGAAGGGGGGAACCTGTTACTGAGGGACCCACTTCTTCTTATTCTTGGCCTTTACTGACTTCTCCTCCTTCCCCTATGGCAGATGAATCTGTCTCCATCTGCAAAATCAAAGGCCAAGTTTCAAGGTTAGCCCTCCACTCTATAAACGGTCTTGATTCATGTGCATAAGGAGTGAACTTATTCCTCTTTCTTCTGTTTGAGATAATCTCTCAGGGATCATAGGGCCAAGTCTTCCCCTGTCTTAGGTCCATGCCTTGCAGTAGCTTCTAAAAAATGGGAAGGGTGTGTCTCGAATTCACAATAAACGGGCCAATAGTGATAGGGAGTTTCAGGATGAAACCCTTCTTTGCAGGGACAAAGTGGAGTTGGTCAGACCTGAGAGTCTGCCGAATATACTCCAGAGCATAAACTCGTCGAACAAGAAACATAGGCAGCTGGTAGGGGGGAACCTCAGCTCCATAGACCCGAATTTTAGTGTAATTGTCAAATAGATACCAATCCCTGGTGCTCTGGGTTTTACTAGCTTGTAGCCAACTCTTCATTTCAGGAAAAACCCTAGGTGAGGGTGAGTCATGGATGATAGTGTAGGCAATGGAGATGAACTCATTTAGAAACCTGGAATAACCCAACCCATTTGGTAAATGGCGTACTACAAAATTCCAGTCGAAAACTGGTCGGGGTTGAGAATTTACATCGTATACCCTATCTAAACCCAGAATCTCGAACTTATCAGCATGCTGATATAAGAAGAGGTAGAAGACCATCGAACAAAAGCGGAAGTGACCGGTTTCCGAAAGCTCTTGGAACTGGGTCTGAATATTAGCAGCTAAGAAGCCAGGGATGTCTAGAACTACCCCGTTTGAGACATTAACCGCAAGAAATAAACACATGCCCTGGAAACTTCCCCCAAATCGCCTACACCTAAGAGACCTGCGATGAGGGCAAGGATGGGTTGCACTTCTTCTTTGAATAGACTCAACGGGAAAGGCTCTGCAGAAGGAAGAGATGTAGCCTGGTTGTTGGTTATAGAGGAAATGAAGTCTCCTTGGTGCTCCCATGGAAATTTGGTGAACTGGGAGGTTAAAGCCACTTCACTGAAACTTGTATAACTGGCATTGGTGGGAAAGCGGAGGGCTTTCCTGATAATGTCGAGAGAAAGAGAAAAAATCTTATTCCCATGAGCAGAGGTAAACGTGCCTCGATGCTCATCGTAGGCATCTCTAAGCCAACAAATAAAATCAACTACCGGGTAGACTGGGGGGGTAATCTGATGATATAAACCTGATACAACCACCCGATATCGATCCCTATTCTCGACATGTCGCCTAAAAAGCTCAGTTTTTATACTGCTAATGGGAAAAGGGTATTAAGGATCACATATTTTGGCTTACAGGTCAATGAAAGGCTCCAATCCGGGAGGGTTTCTAGTTTCACGGACCTGAGGAGTCTCTGGTTCAGTTTTCTTGGGTGTGCCCCTTCCCATGACTGACATACAAAAATTTTAAAAATGAAAGGAAAGCAGAGGGAATATGAGGGACGGAGTACCTGTGCAGTAGGGAAATCTGCTCGGGAAAACGACGCGGGGGGTGTTGATAGTGACTGGGTAGACCTGGCACTAGCTCCCAATTAGTTTATACCATAGCTGGAAGACTTGTAAATTTTACTACAGTAAAATACGGGAGGACCGTTATCTAAGACTGAGAGTTCTGAGGTAAAAGGCGGAGAGGTGAAGTAAGCGGGGTGAGTGTAATAAGGACCCTGACGGTGGAGCACGCGGTGTATAGGGATTGGGTGTCAGCTGGAAGTAGGTGAACACTGTGTGCCAGGTTTAATACTGGTACGGGCCTCGGTACTAGCTCACCTAGAAACTTACCTTACATTCCTGCTGCATAAACCACACGGTTATTGAAACATATTCTTCGCAAGACTGGTTAAAGACACAACATACAGGCCTCTAGGGCCCGCACTTCACTCTGCCACATCACTCTTACCTTGGGTCCACCCCATGGCACGTCACCGTAATTCCGTGGGGGTACGGGTCTCTTCCACCTTCCTCTTCTTGACCCCCTCGGAATTTCCCATACGAAGAGTTCATTCACGTGCATATCATGAAAGCGGCAAGCCTTTTAATAATTTCGTTTTGCGTCCTATGCACCATACCTTTTCCTTTTTGCATTACCTTTACCTTTTTGCTTTATATTTGGAACTTTTTCGTACATATGCTTCGGTCTTTAGGCACGTGACTTGTCTTACCTCGTTTCTCTTCAATCATCCCTTAAATGTTTCACCATCTGTCATAACATTCAATACACAGCTACTCAAGGGTTACCTTAAAAATTGACTGCTGTTAACTAATGATCAACAGATCCATTGACCAGTGTCTCACTTGGAGTCTACAAAGACTCCTCTTTGCTTGGTACATTCCATGGTCTTCCTCCTCCTATCTCTGATCCCAGCTCATCGAATGTTTGCATGATGAAATTGTCTCGAGCTTCCCTGAAGTGGCCCGCTTCGGCTAGTCAGCAGCCTCGCCCTCCGCAGCCTACTCCTATCCCTTTGATTCAGCCTTCTAGATCTCCTCCTCCTGGCCCTTCACCTATAATTAGTATCCATGAGCCTCTCTACCTTCCTAGAATGGTTCCTCCAGGCCTTAACCATCTTGGAGCCATCCCGCCTAGCCATTACCCTTCTGGTCAGATACTGTTCCTGGCTCCCCCTCCTAGAGTGTACACAGTACCTGTTATGGCTACCCTATCTCTTCCTAACCTGACCTTAGGGATTCCTGTTTGGTACCTTGATCCACTAGCCGCTACCCCGCCTGGTCAACCCAAACCTTATCTTGCTTTGACCCCGGTTCAACCGGTCCCTATGATTTCTCCCGTTGCTACAGTGCCTCAATCACCTCAACAGGAACCATCTCCTATTGCGACCACTTCAGGTAAGAAGGGAAAAGCTCGCAAGAGGGCATCAAAGGACAAGGCTACCCTGACTAACCCTGCTCCTCCTCAGCCTCCAAAGCCCTGTGCTTTGCGTGATGTCGTCAGTCATGCCACCCATATCTGTCTTGAGTTTCCTCGTATCAAGCCCATGGTTAATGTTGCGTTCCCTGAGTCTACGGTCTCAGAAACCTCTGTTCCTTCCTTGACTGCAACCAAGAACCCCAATAATATTCACACCAACCACCCCTGTGCTTTGTGTGATTTCCATGGCCACTATACTCACCTCTATCCATGCCTCGAGGACTTCCGCACCTCTCTAGCGGCATTTCGCTGATTCGAGGCCAAGCGCAAGGAGTTCACCACTCCCTTATTTGGGCGTTTTTCTTTAGCAGAACCAGAGGACACATCCACTCCCATTGGCATTCCCCCTCTATATTGTGAAATGACAGAGTCTTGGGCCACTGTCTACTACCCGTCATCATCTATGAGACCCTCGATGGAAGACCCCCCTGGGCCTTCCCCTTCTATTTTCCCTGACCTCCCTTTAGCGATCACCTTGGGTTCAACATCAGTGGATCCTTCATCTACTTGTTTTTATGTCACCCCTTGTGATGATGCACATGTGAACCTCTCTTATCATGATGATGAGTTAGGTAGCTTCATCGCGTCAGGTGGTTTTTCTTCCATCAGTCACCCCATCTTCTATTGCGATGACGACATTATGGAAGAATTTACCACCCCTAACTTTATCTATTCCCCCATACATCGAACCCATGCATTTGAACCACATACACCTTGTGGGCATTACATTGAGACCCAATTTTTGGGTAAGGGGGCACCCATATTTGAGAGTCCAAGAGAAGCAATTCTCCACAACTCTCCTAGTGTATCTGGTCGTGTCGACTCTAGTACCATTATTATTCCCCATTTAGAAGAACCTATAGAGTTGCATATCACTTCAGATCACTCTAGGGATGATACCCCTCATCATTCCTTCATCTTCCATCAGTAACCCAGTCCCCTAGACATTGTTGTTGACCAACCTGTGGGTTTTCTAGGAGAGCACCAGTTCATTATCTCCAAATCCTCTCTTTGGGATAGTGACACCATGTATGCCAACCCAAAAAATTAAGTCCATTTGCTTCATATATGCAGTATCAAAAGAGATTGGTAATCCTCCATTCCCTTTCTCGAACTGCATAACCATAATGAAAACAAATTGCGCACCACAACATAAAAATGTGTTTAGATCCCCCCTTTTTAAATACATTTTGGCATGACCATAACATGTTTGGGGGCACCTATGCCCCTCAACCATAAAAATCCCAGCTGTTGGCCAAAAATATAATTGAAACCCCCTTTCTCTAACTGGTGGCACTTTTCAGGTCATTTTCTGGGACAGGTTGCAATTTTCTGCCTAGTACCTACTACCCAGGTCATAGAACAGACCCAAAAAAGTGCGAACTAGCCTATTCATGAGCTCTGGGTGCCTAAAATGAAATTTTGATTCCCTTAAATGAAAGAGTAGTTTTAGGCCTCTTAACTGCAACTGACAGATCCCGATTCCAACAGTCGGTTTGTCTGCTACGATCACCGCAAGATTTAGGGCCTTCTCTCCTCTCTACATTCACCACAACTCCACTTGAACCCCTGATTTTTATTTCGCCTGCTACAGAAAAACGTAGCTTAGTTTGAAAAACCATTTGTACCATTGGAAAGCTCTCACTGAGCCCTCAAATGGGTATCTGTTAGTTTTGTGTGATTTGATACTTCACCAGGACACATTTTGTCCAAGAAGGGTCACTTCACCACTCCTCAAAATCGAATTTCTTCACTTACAACACTTGTACTTGGGGCAACACTTTTCCTCCATACTTGTCCATGCTAGTGTTGATTTTCTTCATGAGTAACCATCTTATACTCATGTATTTATAGTCCCCACCAAACCTTTTCTATGTGGCAGCATCATCGAGTCGCCCTTGTTTAGAGCATCTGAGTTGAGTCATCATCGCATTCATGGAGTCTATCCCGAGTCCCTTTGTATCCCGCTATAGTCCTCCATCCTTCATTTCTTGGTTCCTCTCTCATGTCACACATTATGGCCTTTAGTCCTACTGTCCCCTATCCCTTATGATATTGTGTCAGTCGTTGCCAGGTCATCCATGCCCTTTATGCTCTAACAAGGGAAGTCGTCTGTCCACTACTCAGTACCCCCCATTTCATCATCATCCCTGGTGTCAGTCAGTCAGTCGCTCTACTATTTTCTCTCATGCCTTAGTTGAGGATCCCTTATTGCCTCACCTATGGTGGACCTCCTTCTGTCGACATCAGATCATTCATTCCAGAAGACAAGTCTAGAGAGTGGTGTACTTTGGTTCCAGCTTCCACTCTTGTTCGGTGCCTCAGATTAGGAAAAGGGACTCCTTATTTCCCTTTGACTTGATTGTTTCTCAGCTCCAGCTCCTTTCAGCATGATCGAGATCCGTATACTTGATGGTTCAGTGATGCAACAGATGATACCAGTGATTCTTGGGTGTGTGTGAGATGTTTCAACTCTCATGAGGGGGTGGCCCTACACGTAGCCCCCCACATGCCCGGATGACCTCTTCATTACAACCTTTGATGCAGCTCCATTTTTTTGGGTGTGGAGCCTGATTATATTGTTTACTTTGTATCACATCATTGGACCCCTGTACCTTAAATGGGGCGACAACGCCGCCCGTAATTAATTGCTGCCGTGGGGGGTCTAGGGGAGGGCGGCAATGACTTTATGGAGCCCCCCCCCTGGTGGGGGGTTTCAAGGGTAGCACCCTCGAAGCTAAAAACATATGTAAAATTTCCTTGTAAAAGTATAGTAATTTCTAGTCAGTCTGGGCCGTTCATTAGGCGGATGATCTGACGGTAGAAGTTATGTTTAGTTTAGGGTTTTTTTCCCTATAAGGCAACCCCTCTCTTTGTATGAGGGTATTGTATTGCGGCTGTGCATTACATGTGTATTCTCTGAGTAGGAAATAGGTAGGGAGACTATGAGAGATAACAAAGGATATTACATCGGATCTGCTGTAGGTTTTGTCTCTTCATTTTGCTGGACAATAGAAAGGAAGGACTGGATGTTCGGGGTGGACGTAGCCCAAACTAGGTGAACCACATATATCTGTGTCTCTCTGGTTTTATGTGTTTTGTGTGATTGTATTTTCTGCATATTTTATGTGTTGCATTGCTCCATAATATATAATTTTATAACAACTGGTATCAGAGCCGAAGGTATATTTGGTTGATAAACTCGCAGGAAAGAAGGGTTCCCGGTTCGAGTGGGAGCAATGTCAGAATATGGTAAGTTTAGGGTTGAGAAATTTAACGGCCAAAACTTCCCGTTGTGGAAGATGGAGATTGGAGATTATCTATATTAGAAAGATCTGTACCTACCATTGAGCAGAAAAGCAAAGAAGTCGGCGGCCATGACAGATGCGGAATGGAACATTCTCGATAGAAAGGCACTCAGAACAGTACGGTTGTGCCTTACGGTGTCAGTTGCCTTCAATATTTCGAAGGAAACAACAACAGAGGGTTTGATGCAGACGTTGGAAAAACTATATGAAAAACCCTCGGCCTCAAACAAGGTATTTCTTATGAAACGATTATTTAATATGAAGATGTCGGAAGGTGGATCTGTTGCAGACCATTTAAATGAATTTAATACAGTTACCAGTCAGTTAAGTTCTGTAGGGGTAAACTTTGATGATGAAGTTAGAGATCTGTTATTCTTGTGCTCATTGCCAGAGAGTTGGAATGGTTTAGTAATGGCCATTAGTAACTCTATCTCTAGATCTAGTAATTTAAATTTTGATGATGTTGTCGGTGCTATCCTTAGCGAGGAAATGCGAAGGAAAAGCTTCGGTGAGACATTAGGTAATGCTTTGAGTGTAGAGTCTAGGGGAAGGAGAATGGAAAGAGGAAAGAGCTCAGGATATCACAGTAAATCAAGAAAAGGCAGATCCAAGTCCAGATCGGGGATAGTGTGCTGGAAATGCGGAAAGAAAGAACACCTAAAGAAAGACTGTAGATATCAGAAGGGAAAAGAAGGAGATGCGCAACAAGAAAACAATCATGAAGAAAATGTGACAGGTGATGTGTTACAAGATGCTTTGATTCTTTCTTTCGAAAATGTTACTGATTCCTGGGTAGTAGATTCAGGGGCCTCATTCCATGCCACACCTGATAAGAAATATTTTCATGACTATGTTCAAGGAGATTTTGGACAAGTCTGTTTGCGTGATGATAAACCCTGTAAAATTGTTGGAATGGGTAAGGTTCTTGTAAAACAGTAGAATGGAAACCAATGGCTATTAAAGGAGGTAAGGCATGTTCCAGATCTAAAGAAAAATATGATTTCAACAGGGCAGTTAGGCGGTGAAGGTTGTGTGACAACTTTCACAGATAAAGCTTGGAAGGTCACCAAAGGAGCCCTAGTAATAGCACAAGGAAAAACGGTTGGTACATTGTATTTATGCAATGGTATTTCTAACTCTGTTAATGCTTTAACTTCCAAAGGAGCAGATGCAGCATTATGGCATCATAGGCTTGGACACATGAGTGAGAAGGGGATGAAGATTCTTCACTCAAGAAATTTGTTGCCAGGTTTGAAGAATGTTGATTTTGATTTCTGTGAAAATTACATTTATGGAAAACAAAAGAGAGTCAGATTTCTCAGAGTTGGGAAAGAAAAGAAGAGCGAAAAATTGGAGCTTGTGCATACAGATGTATGGGGACCTGCTCAGGTATCATCTCTCGGTGGCTCTCGCTATTGTGTTACATTTATTGATGATGCAACTAGAAAAACTTGGATTTATTGTATTCAAAATAAATCTGATGTATTTGATACTTTTAAGAAATGGAAAGCTTTGGTTGAGATTGAGACAGGAAAGAAGTTGAAGTGTCTCAGAACAGACAATGGAGGTGAATATTGCAGTAAATATTTTGATAGGTACTGTTCAGAGCATGGAATTCGTACATAGAAGACAATTCCAAGAACACCACAAGAAAATGGTGTGTCAGAAAGGATGAACAGAACAATCATGGAGCATGCAAGGTGCATGAGATTGCATGCAGGATTTCCTTTACAATTTTGGGCAGATGCTGTAGATACTGTTGTTTATCTAATAAACAGAGGGCCTTCAAGTTCCTTGGATGGTGGTATTCCAGAGGAAGCATGGACATGTAAAAAGGTAAACTACTCTTTTTTAAAGCCTTTTGGTTGTGAGGCATTTGTCCATATTAATAAATAAAATAGAACAAAGCTTGAGGCAAAATCAAAGAAATGTACCTTTATTGGATATGGTGTTAATGATTTTGGTTATCGCTTATATGATTATGAAAATCACAAAATCATTCGGAGAAGAGATGTAATATTCAATAAAAAGGTCTTGTATAAGAATCAGTTGCAGGAAAAGAAACAGGAAAAATAAAGCAAGGAATACATGGTTCTTCATGAGATAACTGAAAAAGTAAAGTTGCCTGAAAATAATAATAATCAACAACCATAGCACCAACAACCACCACAACAGCAACAGGCACCTCAAACACCTGAAAATGGTGTTAGAAGATCTACCAAGATAAGTAGACCCCCTGAACGATACTCTCCTTCATTATATTATTTATTTTTGACTAAGTCTAGCGAACCTGAATGTTATGAATAAGCAATGCAGGTTGAAAGCAGGAAGAAGTGGGAGCTAGCCATGGAAGAAGAGATGGAATCCTTAATGCATAACTAGACTTGGGACTTAGTCAGGTTGCCTGCAGGTAAAACTACATTGCAGAATAAATGGGTTTACAGGCTGAAGGAAGAAGATGGAGGAAAACAGAGGTACAAAGCTAGACCTATGGTGAAGGGGTTTGCACAAAAGAAAGGTATTGATTTTGATGAAATATTTTCTCCTGTTGTTAATATGACTTCAATCAGAACTATTTTAAGTCTTGTAGCAGCAGAATTTTTACATCTTGAACAGTTAGATGTAAAGACAACATTTCTCCATGGAGATTTGGAGGAAGAGATATACATGCAGCAACCAGAAGGATATGAGGTCAAAGGGAAAGAAAAATTGGTGTGCAGGTTAAAGAAGAACTTGTATGGATTAAAACAGGCTCCAAGGTAGTGGTATCTAAAATTTGATAAGCTTATGTCTGAACAAGGTTATACTAGATGTCACTCTGATCATTGTGTTTATCTGAAAAAGCAAAATGATGGCAGCTATATTATATTGTTATTGTATGTAGATGACATGCTTGTTGCAGGATCTAACATGCAGGAAATAAATGTGCTCAAACAAAAATTGGCAAATTCATTTGCAATGAAGGATTTGGGAGCTGCAAAACAGATCCTTGGTATGAGAATAACCAGAGATAGGAAAAATAAAAAATTAACACTGTCTCAGAATGAGTACATACAAAAGGTGTTGAAAAGATTTAATATGCACAATGCAAAACCAGTTAGTACACCTTTTGCTAGCCATTTCAAACTTAGTAAGGAGATGTGCCCAAAGACCCAAAAAGACATGGATTATATGTCTAAAGTTCCATATGCATTAGTAGTTGGAAGCTTAATGTATGCAATGGTCTGCACAAGGCCTGATATTACACATGCAGTGGGAGTTGTAAGCAGGTACAAGAATAATCCAGGAAAAGAACATTGGATGGCAGTAAAATGGATTCTTAGATATTTGAGAGGTACCACAAATCAAGCATTATGCTTTGGTGGTTCAAACATTGCTCTACAAGGATATGTTGATGCAGATATGGCAGGTGACAGAGATAACAGGAGGAGCACTACAGGATATGTATTTACTGTAGGTGGAACAACTGTCAGTTGGGTTTCAAAAATCCAAATTGTTGTTGCACTTTCAACAACAGAAGCAGAGTATGTTGCTGCTACAGAGGCTAGTAAAGAAATGATTTGGTTACAAAGGCTTATGGGTGAATTGGGTAAGAAGCATGATATGGGCATGTTATACAGTGATAGCCAAAGTGCCATTCATCTTGCAAAGAACTCAACATTTCATTCTAGGACTAAACACATACATCTCAAGTACCATTTCATACGGTCAGTATTGGAAGATGGAGAGTTGAAGTTGGAAAATATACACACTAGCCAGAATCCTGCAGATATGCTAACAAAAGTTGTAACCAGGGAGAAACTGAGAATGTGATCAGTTTCAATTGGTCTTCAAGGATGAAGATGAAGATGAGAAACAGCTAGGTCCAAAGAGGAGTCATTGTCTAGCAAATGAAGTAACGGTGGAGTTGCTACAATCAGTCTCCAAGTGGGAGATTGTTGGGTGTGGAGCCTGATTATCTTGTTTACTTTGTATCACAGCATTGGACCCCTGTACCTTAAATGGGGTGGCAATGCTGCACGTAATTAATCGCTGCCGTGGGGGGTCCAAGGGGGGTAGCGCCCCTGAAGCTAAAAACATATGTAAAATTTCCTTGTAAAAGTATAGTAATTTCTAGTCAATCTGGGCCGTTCATTAGGCGGATGATCTAACGATAGAAGTTATGTTTAGTTTAGGGTTTTTTTCCCTAGAAGGCAACCCCTCTCTTTGTATGAGGGTATTGTATTGCAGCTGTGTATTACATGTGTATTCTCTGAGCGAGAAATAGGTAGGAGACTGTGAGAGAGAACAGAGGATATTACGGCGGATCTGTTGTAGGTTTTGTCTCTTCATTTTGTTGGACAATAGAAGTAAGGATTGGCTGTTCAGGGTGGACGTAGCCCAAACTGGATGAACCACGTATATCTATGTCTCTCTGGTTTTATTTGTTTTGTGTGCTTGTATTTTCCACATATTTTATGTGTTTCATTGCTCCATAATATATAATTTTCTAACACATATATTTGATGATGTCGGCCTTAACCGCTTGCAGCACCTTTTTGTTTGCATGTATCAGCCAGATTTTCAGAGCCCTTTCCTATTTACAGGGGCATTTGGGTTGTTTTTGTATCTCATGTGCTTAGATATTATTGTATAAGTCTTGGCTATTATCCCAGGCACAATATGTATGTGGGATTCATTATCATGTTTTTA
Organism: Pinus albicaulis; assembly: GCA_034641835.2. NCBI lineage: Eukaryota > Viridiplantae > Streptophyta > Pinopsida > Pinales > Pinaceae > Pinus > Pinus albicaulis. Next base: position 1,216,309,671 of record CM076577.1, read on the forward strand.
CTTGGCTCATGTTTATGCCAGCATGTACTATATTGTTCAGTCCCATATTTAATGAACGCATTATTCTTTGTACTTTTTCTCAGCAGGCATAGGTATGCCTCCCCCGCCGCCTATAGCGCAGGTACTCACTCATAAAAGAGACTTGTCACACCTGTAAGTCTCGCCTCCTCAGGGTCTAGTCCTTTAGCGCTTCGGTCTACCTTCTATTTCTCTCTCTTTGACTTCCCCTTCGGTGTCTACTGATTGCGTTCTTACAATGTACTTCGGTCATACAATTAACTCCTAACACTCGCACGCTGGGGGGCAATATGTTACACCATTTTTTGGTCATCTAACCTATTACTATTAGATGGACCTAAGTACACCATGTAAGACCAATTTTACCCTAAGTAAAATTTCTTTCACTATCAAAATAACTTAGTAAACCACCTTTATTAAGTTGTTTATGGTCTAAATAGGAAACCCCATGAGGAAATATTAAATGAATCTACATTTTTTTAATTTTCGTCAAGGAATAATTAGTTAAACAATAGTTTAATTAATAATCCTGGTCATATTTAACCCAAAACAGGAAAATTAATTAGATAAATCATTATTTATCTTATTATTTTCTAGGAATAATGATTTAAACCTTATTTAAATAATATTCCTTGTTAAATTTGACTAAATCATTCATAAATAATTAAATGAACCATTATTTATTTGATTATTACTCAACCACATCCTTAAAATAATAAATAAATCGTTTATTTATTTATTATTTACAAATAAAGGGATTTGACCCAAGTCAAATTCTTTTTCCCTCCAACAAATATAATAAAATATTCCATAAAATTTGGATCTTGATTTGGTTAATAATATTTTAATTATGCACCAATATCTAGACTAACTCAATATTTTGTTATAAATAGAAGGGTTTTTCCATTCACTCACTACCTTTTGTTGCCTAAAGATCACTCTGGATCTATGCTTTTGGTCTGACTTTGATCCACCATCATTGTCATATTTTTCTATCTTTTTGCTTGTGAGCTCCCTTTGAGTTCCATTTTTGTCTGGGTTTTATACACCATCAAGAGAGAGGAATTTTATATCTGAAGTATTGAAGACTTACAAGAACCCATCCCATTGAGGAGAACTGGTAACATTCTTATATGTTTTCCTCCCAGGTGCCATTAATACAAAATTTATTCAACATATTCTTGTCTTGTCTATTGGATGCATGGAGCAACTCTTGTTTTTATTTACTGCTTAATGTCTTGTAATGCATAGATCTATATTTTTGCAGCATTTATCTCGATCAACTAATTGCAGATCTAAAGATATTGGCAGCCATATTTACTGTTAGGGTTGTTTGTTATGCACAACTAAAGTGGTCTTTTTTCATACACTTTCGATTAAGATTCATACTAACATTGGGGAACCCTTCTCATTTTGTGTCACCGAGTCTAAAGGAATTTTCCCCTTTTCTTCTGTGTAAATATTGTCTTGAGTTGATAATAAAAGGCCCTATAATGTTTCCCAATTTAAACATATACCACTTATTTTCAGGAAAAAAGTGGAGCTGGTGTTGATCATAATCGGCTTCCTATTAAATTTTAACAGGCAATCTGACTTAAACCTCGCAAATCCCCTCTTGTAGCCTTAAAAAATCCTTTTGCTGACTATCGCTGCCGTTTCTTGCCCCCAAAATTACATTTTAAAAGGCCGCAAAACCCCTATTGGAAAATATGTAAGGCCTAGCCCCTTTCGGCCTAGCCCCTGCACTTCTTCCTTCACGTAACCTGGGTGCTAGACCGAGTGCTAGCTTAGAAAGGCGCTTATCACGTTTGCATATTGGATGAAGTATTAGCCATCGATCTGCATAGATCGGACGGTCTTTGCAGATCAGTGCCGCTCCCATGGCTCACTCCATTCACCGCCCAAATCGCATCTCAACTGTCTGTCACCCGCAAATCCGACGGTCCGTATCTCACTTTCCCCGGTGGTCCCCACACCCACATCCACTGTTCGAAACAACCTGGTATCTATCGCACCACCTTTCGGAGGTGGGTGGTATTTCTCAATCTGGAGTGATTCCATACATTTTCTGCCGCTTGTCTCCGCGTACAGCTCCAAAACCACCCTCGATAGCGTGTTATTGTTCGACAGAAGACACAACGCGATATGCTCATGAGCCGTCCGATCTAGAGCGACCCATCTGACGGTGATCGCTCCTCGAAGTTGCACGGAAGATAACACGGGGAAACCGTACCCCTGGTCCATATTCCATCGTCCTCTGACACAGTTTTAGCCGTTGATCTCGTCGTGAGATCGAATGGTCTAGATCATTTGCATGCCACGCCGTTGACCCAGTCTTCCTCCACGTCATCTGTTCCACGTGTGTGTCGCATATTTTCCTCCACTCCTTATATATCCTTTTCATAAGTTAAATTTTAATGTTTTTTGTTAAAATTTTCTGCCCAGTCCATCCTATCATCGTTCCACTGCGTTTTTCATCGCCACCCTGCATACTTCTGCCATTTCATCATGCTGTGTTGCTACACAGTCATCCCCACTGCATCTCCATCCCTGTGCATGGTTTCCCTAATGAGTTTGCGGGTTTTTCAGGGTTACAACGGCGGAAAAACGCAATGATTCCGTCTATGTTACCGTAACAGGAGCACATCACAGGACCATTTTTTAGAGGCCAAAATCATGTAGAAAGGCCTGGGAAGGAATGTCGACAAGAATTCCATTAAAGAAGCATGAATAAAGTCTGTCAAACCCTCCAGAGTCATTCAAAGCATAGGTTGCGCAGATGAAGACATTAATGGAGCAACAGAGAAATATCAGTGAATGATCGAGGAATTCAACGTTCAGCATTGAAGATCCTAGACTTTCATTCAGGGTTTAGAAGGCAGAGGGTAAAATGCACAGAAAAAAATACCCTCAAGGTTTCATTTCTGTATAGTTTTCTTTCAGGAAAGGATGGAATGTCTATGAGATTTTATCTCTTTACCGTGTTATTGAAGAGACTTTCACCCAGTGCATTTACTTCAGAAAGAAGGCCACAGAGTACATACAGTGCTACATATTCATTCAGTAGTATGGGCACGCACCTTTCCGCCGTCTTGTCTTTATGAGGAAAATTGAATGCTCATCACCTACTTCTTTTACTAGTTTTCTTTTCTTCTATAAAACTCCAGAGGAACAGATTATCAGGGGTTCCGAATTTATCAGAAAATTATACAGCCAGAGAATTTTTGTATGCATTTTGTAAGAACTCTTATATGAAGGTACAAAGCCTGTTGGGTCTCAGTGAGGAAGAGTTCTATCTGTAAGGAGGATTATGGTCTTTGGTGTTTCACAGTCTGTAATTTTCTCTTATATGTGTTAATTTATTTGCTCATTTCATTCCATCCATCTTTCTTGTATCATGTTTTGGAATGTGAGTGGCTCACTGGCTATAGTGAAAATTTATCCTAGTAGATACTCACACTAGAAATAATCAAGTGCTTTAAATATGGCTCATGCATGATATACTATTCCACTTCTCACTTCATCCATATTTCTACCATACTAGCTTCTTTGGGAGGATATTTTTAAAACGCTATTTCGTGTATGGATTCTTAAATTGGTAAGACCATTACATGGGGATATTATGTATCTGGATATCATCTCACTGAAAACTAGTATCCTCTCGCTTTTATTTACACAGTAAACACCTTCAAATTAGATATCTCTGTGAAGTACTTCTGAACCGGCCCGCTTTGCAGTAAGCTATCTCTGAATTGTCTGATGCTTTTGTATTAGAGTTTTACATCTTGCCTCTGCAGTATCACTCTTCTCGTGTCAAGTTTCTGAAGGTTTTGGTCCCATTTAAATTTACCTCCCTGTTTACAGGAGATAGCATGAGAGCCTTTTATTGATAACTCCCCTTGTTATATCACATTCTCCTTGCTATATAAGATGTCACAGGCACTAGTCTTTAGCAACTCAAGGCTGTCTCTTGGAGCGACAACATATTTCTGGCGCCATTGCCGGGTAATGAAGTTAACAAATCTAGAATCCATGGGCCTCGACAAAACCTAATTCACTCTTCAAATAGGTGAGCACAGAGAGTTGAGAGTTGTAGATCCCTCACCTTGGTGACTCCACAGTTCCTAAATGATTAAAAGACTCCACTGATGATTAGTAGGCCACTGATTATATTGGATTCATGAGACTCCACTGGGAGACCATGTCGTATTACAATATCAGCCATGCTGAAGACCAAGCCACTTCATCAGTGGAAGACTCTGAGCAGTTTTCAAAAATGCATCCAAGTTTCATAGCAGAGTGTCGAGATGAAATGTCACGTGGCTTGGCAAAACTGAAAGTGGAGGACCTTCCATGAGCTATTCTTCTTTTCAACTCAAGTGTTAAACCCATGCTTAAGAAAATATTTCTAGAATTGGTGGTTGAAAGATATGAAGCTGAGATGAAATTTCTGAACTCACTAGAAAAATCATATCAGTTCAGAGACCCGAGAGCCTCTTTGGAAAGTCTCCCTCCCCCTAAAAAAGAAGATATTCCACTACCTTTCAAAGTACAAGAAGAAGAAGGTGATCCAGTTCTCAAGAGCCACATATAAAATGCAGTGGAAGATGCAGGAATCAAAGTGGCCTAGGATAAAGATAGCCTACCAGTCATGGCAGGCCAGAAAGAAGAAAGTGTACATCATGTGTTCATTGATCCTGTGGCAGAATATATGGAGGCTCTGATTAGCCCAAATTCTCCAGCAGTGCAAAATACGTTAGAGCTCCAAGAGGACTCAGCAGAAATGTATGATGAGTCCTTCGGTTCAGAAGATGAAGGAGACACTCTACCCCAAGAGAGTCTTCTTCTCAATCCAATGGAAGAAGAAGAGATCTTGGTTGAAGCCTGCCTGCCAAATATTCATAAAGAAGGAAGGATTAAATATTAATATTTAAGGAAGGATAAAAGGTATTTTTGAGCAGCATGTTGTAGAGAGAAAGAAATTTTTTTGAAGTTGCTGATGAAGAACAGAAAGAGTGGGAGCAGCCCTGCCTATCCAGCCTACTCAAGGAGTTGGGTAGAACATACCAGTCATGGGATCACTTGATGGGCTAGTTGCATTGGAAGACAATGTTTGTAAGCTAGACTTGTACATAGTCCAGTTAGAGTAGGGTAGGTAGGAAAAGCTCAATAAAGCTCAGTTTGTGAGCATGTAGTTAGCTGCTTTAATTTCTGCAAAGTCCAGCAAGCCAGACAGTCTAATCCTGGCTTGGCTGTTTTTCAATTTCTGTTTTAGAATGTAGAGAAGAAATCTGCTAGATAGTTTAATCCTAGCAGATGTAGTTTAGGTAGAGAAAATGTGAGACCAACAGTTTAATCTGGTCTCATGGAGTAATAAGGGTAGAAGTAGAATAGGTTTATTTTTCCTATTTGTAAAAATTAATGATCAGGTGGTCTGCGAAGTTCTCGACACGTCCAGGGATGAACGTGCCATCCCCAGGTGGAGCCAATGTTGATCATAATTGGCTTACTATTAAATTTTCATAGGAAATCTGACTTAAACCTCGCAAATCCCCTCTTGCAGCCTTAAAAAATCCTTTTGCTGACTATCGCTGCCGTTTCATGCCCCCAAAATTACATTTTAAAAGGCCGCAAAACCCATATTGGAAAATATGTAAGGCCTAGCCCCTTTCGGCCTAGCCGCTGCACTTATTCCTTCATGTAACCTGGGCGCTAGACCAAGCGCTAGCCTGGAAAGGCGCTTATCACGTTTGGATATCGGACAAAGTATCAGCCATCGATCTGCATAGATCGGACGGTATTCGCAGATCAGCACCGCTCCCATGGCTCACTCCATTCACCGCCCAAATCGCATCTCAACCGTCCGTTCACCTGCAAATCTGATGGTCCGTATCTCACTTGCCCCGGTGGTCCACACACCCACGTCCACTGTTCGAAATAGCCTGGTATCTATCGCACTACCTTTCGGAGGTGGGCGGTATTTCTTAATCTGGAGCGATTCCATACATTGTCTGCCGCGTGTCTCCGTGTACGGCTCCAAAACCACCCTCCATCGCGGATTATAGTTCGGTAGAAGATGAAATGCGATATGCTCGTGAGCCGTCCGATCTAGAGCGGCCCATCCGACGACGATCGCTCCTCGAAGTTGCACGGAAGATAACATGGGGAAACCGTACCCCTGGCCCATATTCCATCGTCCTCCGACACTGTTTTAGCCGTTGATCTTGTCATGAGATCGGATGGTCCATATCATTTTCATGCCACGCCGTTGACCCAGTCTTCCTCCACGTCATCCGTTCCACGTGTGTGTCACATATTTTCCTCCACTCCTTATATATTCCGTTCATAAGTTAAATTTTAATGTTTTTCGTTAAAATTTTCCACCCAGTCCATCCTATCATCGTTCCACTGTGTTTTTTTTCGCCACCCCGCATACTTCTGCCATTTCATCATGTTGCGTTGCTACACAATCATCCCCACTACATCTCCATCCCCGCGCATGGTTTCCCTAATGAGTTTGCGGGTTTTGCAGGGTTACAGTGGCGGAAAACCGCCATGATTAAATCTATGTTACCGTAACAGGAGCACATCACAGGACCATTGTTCAGAGGCCGAAATCATGGAGAAAGGCCTAGGAAGGAATGTCGACAAGACTTCCATTAAAGAAGCATGAATAAAGTCTGTCAAACCCTCCAGAGTCATTCAAAGCATAGGTTGCGCAGATGAAGACATTAATGGAGCAGCAAAGAAATATCAGTGAATGATCGAGGAATTCAACGTTCAGCATTGAAGATCCTAGACTTTCATTCAGGGTTTAGAAGGCAGAGGGTACAATGCACAGAAAAAAATACCTTCAAGGTTTCATTTCTGTATAGTTTTCTTTCAGGAAAGGACGGAATGTCTATGAGATTTTATCTCTTTACCGTGTTCCTAAAGAGACTTTCACCCAGTGCATTTACTTCAGAAAGTAGGCCACAGAGTGCATACAACACTACATAGTCATTCAGCAGTATGGGCACACACGTTTCCACCGTCCTGTCTTTATGAGGCAAATTAGATGTTCATCACCTACTTCTTTTACTAGTTTTCTTTTCTTCTATAAAACTCCAGAGGAACAGATTATCAGGGGTTCCGGATTTATCAGAAAATTATACAGCCAGAGAATTTTTGTATGCATTTTGTATGAACTCTTATATGAAGGTACAGAGCCCATTGGGTCTCAGTGAGGAGGAGTTCTATCTGTAAGGAGGATTTTGGTCTTTGGTATTTCACAGTTTGTAACTTTCTCTTATATGTGTTAATGTATTTGCTCATTTCATTCCATCCATCTTTCTTGTATCATGTTTTGGAATGCGAGTGGCTCACTGGCTATAGTGTGAATTTATCCTAGTTGATACTCACACTAGAAACAATCAAGCGCTTTAAATATGGCTCATGCATGATATACTGTTCCACTTCTCACTTCATCCATATTTATGCCATACTAGCTTCTTTGGGAGGATATTTTTAAAACGCTATTTTCATGTATGAATTCTTAAATTGGTAAGCCCATTACATGGGGATATTGTGTATCTGGATATCATCTCACTGACAGCTAGTATCCTCTCGCTTTTATTTACACAGTAAACACCTTCAAATTAGATATCTCTGTGAAGTACTTCTGAACCGGCCCGATTTGCAGTAAGCTGTCTTTGAATTGTCTGATGCTTTTGTATTAGAGTTTTACATCTTGCCTTTGCAGTATCACTCTTCTTGTGTCAAGTTTCTTAAGGTTTTGGTCCCATTTAAATTTACCTCCCTGTTTACAAGAGATAGCATGAGAGCCTTTTATTGATAACTCCCCTTGTTATATCACATGCTCCTTGCTATATAAGATGTCCTAGGCACTGGTCTTTAGCAACTCAAGGCTGTCTCTAGGAGCGAAACCATCTTTCTAGCGCCGTTTCCGGGGAACGAAGTTAAGAAAGTTACAATCCCTGGGCCTCAGAAAAACCTAATTCACTCTCCAAATAGGTGAGCACGGAGAGTTGAGAGTTGTATATCCCTCACCTTGGCGACTCCATAGTTCCTAAATGATTAAAAGACTCCATTGATGATCAATAGGCCGCTGATTATATTGGATTCACGAGAATCCACTGGGAGACCATGTCGCAGTAAAATATCAGCCATGCTGAAGACCAAGCCACTTCATCAGTGGAAGACTCTGAGAAGTTTGCAAAAATGCATCCAAGTTTCATAGCAGAGTGTCGAGATGAAGTGTCACATGGCTTGGAAAAACTAAAAGTGGAGGACCTTCCACGGGCTATTCTTCTTCTTAGCTCAAGTGTTAAACCCGTGCTTAAGAAAATATTTCTAGAATTGGTGGTTGAAGGATATGAAGTTGAGATCGAATTTCTGAACTCACTAGAAAAATCATATCAGTTCAGAGACCCGAGAGCCTCTTTGGAAAGTCTCCTTCCCCCTAAAAAAGAAGAGATTCCACTACCTTTCGAAGTACAAGAAGAAGAAGATGATTCGGTTCTCAAGAGCCACATATAAAATGTAGTGGAAGATGCAGGAATCAAAGCGGCCCAGGATAAAGATAGCCTACCAGTCATGGCAGGCTAGAAAGAAGAAAGTGTACACCATGTGTTCATTGATCCTGTGGCAGAATATATGGAGGCTTTGATTAGCCCAAATTCTCCAGCAGCGCAAAATATGTCAGAGCTCCAAGAGGACTCAGCAGCAATGTACGATGAGTCCTCTAGTTCAAAAGATGAAGGAGACACTCTACCCCAAGAGAGTCTTCTTCTCAATCCAATGGAAGAAGAAGAGATCCTGGTTGAAGCCTACCTGCCAAATATTCATAACCAGGTATCTTTTCATGATCCTTATGCTCATTTCCTGCAAAAATTTAAGGAAGGATCAAAGGTATTTTTGAGAAGCATGTTGCAGACAGAAAGAAATTTTTTTGAAGTTGCTGATGAAGAACAGAAAGAGTGGGAGCAGCCCTGCCTATCCAGCCTACTCAAGGAGTTGGGCAGAACATACTAGTCATGGGATCACTTGATGGACTGGTTGCATTGGAAGACAATGTTTGTAAGCTAGACTTGTACATAGTCCAGTTAGAGTAGGGTAGGTAGGAAAAGCTCAATAAAGCTCAGTCTGTGAGCATGTAGTTAGTTGTTTTAATTTCTACAAAGTATAGCAAGCCAAACAGTCTAATCCTGGCTTGGCTATTTTTCAATTTCTGTTTTAGAATGTAGAGAAGAAATCTGCTAGACAGTTTAATCCTAGCAGATGTAGTTTAGGTAGAGAAAATGTGAGACCAACAGTTTAATCTGGTCTCATGGAGTAATAAGGTTAGAAGTAGAATAGGTTTATTTTTCCTATTTGTAAAAATTAATGATAAGGTGGTCTATGAAGTTCTCGACACGTCCAGGGATGAACGTGTCGTCCCTAGGTGGAGCCAATGTTGATCATAATCGGCTTCCTATTAAATTTTCACAGGAAATTTGACTTAAACCTCACAAATCCCTTCTTGCAGCCTTAAAAAATCCTTTTGCTGACTATTGCTGCTGTTTCCTGCCCCCCAAATTACATTTTAAAAGGCCGCAAAACCCATATTGGAAAATATGTAAGGCCTAGCCCCCTTCGGCCTAGCACCTGCACTTCTTCCTTCACGTAACCTGGGTGTTAGACCAAGTGCTAGCCTGGAAAGGAACTTATCACGTTTGGATATCGGACGAAGTATTAGCCGTCGATCTGCATAGATTGGATGGTCTTCGCAGATCAGCGCCGCTCCCATGGCTCACTCCATTCACCACCAAAATCGCGTCTCAATTATCCGTTCACCCGCAAATCCAACGGTTCGTATCTAACTTGCCCCGACGGTCCCCACACTCACGCCCACTGTTCAAAACAGCCTGGTATCTATCGCACTGCCGTTCAGAGGTGGGCGGTATTTCTCAATCTGGAGCGATTCCATACATTGTCTGCCGTGTGTCTCCGCGTACTGCTCCAAAACCACTCTCCATCACAGGTTATTGTTCGGAAGAAGTCGCAGCAAGATATGCCCATGAGCCGTCTAATCTAGAGTGGCCCATCCGACGACGATCGCTCCTCGAAGTTGCACGGAAGATAACAGGGGGAAACCGTACCCCTGGCCCATATTCCATCTTCCTTTGACACAGTTTTAGCCGTTGATCTTGTTGTGAGATCGGATGGTCCATATCATTTGCATGCCACGCCATTGAACCAGTCTTCCTCCACGTCATCCGTTCCACGTGTGTGTCACATATTTTCCTCCACTCCTTGTATATCCCATTCATAAGTTAAATTTTAATGTTTTTCGTTAAATTTTTCCGCCCAGTCCATCCTATCATCGTTCCACTACGTTTTTCATCGCCACCCCGCATACTTCTGCCATTTCATCATGCCACGTTGCTACACAGTCATCCCCACTGCATCTCCATCCCTGTGCATGGTTTCCCTAATGAGTTTGCGGGTTTTGCAGGGTTACAGCGGCAGAAAACCGCCATGATTCAATCTATGTTACCGTAACAGGAGCACATCACAGGACCATTATTCAGAGGCCGAAATCATGGAGAAAGGCCTGGGAAGGAATGTCGACAAGAATTCCATTAAAGAAGCATGAATAAAGTCTGTCAAACCCTCCAGAGTCATTCAAAGCATAGGTTGCGCAGCTGAAGACATTAATGGAGCAGCAGAGAAATATCAGTGAATGATCGAGGAATTCAACGTTCAGCATTGAAGATCCTAGACTTTCATTCAAGGTTTAGAAGGCAGAGGGTACAATGCACAGAAAAAAATACCCTCAAGGTTTCATTTCTGTATAGTTTTCTTTCAGGAAAGGACAAAATGTTTATGAGATTTTATCTCTTTACCGTGTTCCTAAAGAGACTTTCACCCAGTGCATTTACTTCAGAAAGCAGGCCACAAAGTACATACAACGCTACATATTCATTCAGTAGTATGGGCGCACGTTTCTGCCATCCTGTCTTTATGAGGCAAATTAAATGTTCATCACCTACTTCTTTTACTAGTTTTCTTTTCTTCTATAAAACTCCAGAGAAACAGATTATCAGGGGTTCCAGATTTATCAGAAAATTATATAGCCAGAGAATTTTTGTATGCATTTTGTAAGAACTCTTATATGAAGGTACATAGTCTGTTGGGTCTCAGTGAGGAGGAGTTCTATCTGTAAGGAGGATTCTGGTCTTTGGTATTTCACAGTCTGTAACTTTCTCTTATATGTGTTAATTTATTTGCTCATTTCATTCCATCCATCTTTCTTGTATCATGTTTTGGAATGTGAGTGGCTCACTGGCTATAGTGCGAATTTATCCTAGTTGATACTCACACTAGAAACAATCAAGCACTTTAAATATGGCTCATGCATGATATACTATTCCACTTCTCACTTCATCCATATTTCTGCCATACTAGCTTCTTTGGGAGGATATTTTTAAAACGCTATTTTCGTGTATGGATTCTTAAATTGGTAAGCCCATTACATGGGGATATTGTGTATCTGGATATCATCTCACTGACAGCTAGTATCCTCTCACTTTGCTTTACATAGTAAACACCTTCAAATTAGATATCTCTGTGAAGTACTTATGAACCGGCCCGCTTTGTAGTAAGCTGTCTCTGAATTTTCTAATGCTTTTGTATTAGAGTTTTACATCTTGCCTCTGCAGTATCACTCTTCTTGTGTCAAGTTTCTGAAGGTTTTGGTCCCATTTAAATTTACCTCCCTGTTTACAGGAGATAGCATGAGAGCCTTTTATTGATAACTCCCCTTGTTATATCACATGCTCCTTGCTATATAAGATTTCCTAGGCACTGGTCTTTAGCAACTCAAGGTTGTCTCTAGGAGCGACAACATCTGGTATGTATTAAGGCTCTGTCTAATGAATTCTAATGTAGATATCCTCATAGGAATTAACACTAGAAAGTAATAGCGGGGAAGCTCATAACCATAAAATCTGATTTATGTATGATCTTCAAACAAGTACCAATCTCTTACATAGACATTTTTGTTGAGCTGAAGCAACTCTTTTTGTTTTGGGAAAATTCTTGGTGGAGGTGCACTATGAATGATTTTATATGCAATGGCCATGTATGTTGATATGAAAGTAGAGTAATCATTAGTTCCCGACCTCTTCTTGACTGCAATATCCCAGTTAAATACATAATTGATCTGCCTGTTTCAGGTAACCCCGCTTAGACCCATACATTCAAATTCCTTAGCATGCATTGTAATATTCCCAATTGGAAATAATAGCAATACAAATCATAATAATGTAAAAAAAAACAAATATGAACATGAAATAAGAGGGATAAATATGCAGCCATCATTTTATTAAGATATCAATAGAAATATAAAAAAATATCATGAGGGAGAAGCCACTCAAGCAATAGGAACAATCCTCCAATGATCAAAACAATCAGCACATGAGTTGCTACAACTGTATAGAATGCCAGAGAGCAGTGAAAACACTGTCTATATCAGTGTAGCTACTTCTGTGAACATACATAAATTATATATGTCTTATAGAAATAAAATAAATTCCGAGCAAAGAAGATGTGGGCTCCAATACAAGATTTCTAGCCAACCTGGAAAAGATTGCTAGAAATACCAAGAAATATACAATGTGAAAAATAACCCTGGGGTTAATATGCCACTAAAAATTGGATGTGATATGAAATGAGGCTATGAAAGATCTGAAATGGTGATGTCCTCCTCCAATGGTATTTCTAAATGGAAGGCTGATCCCTCTACTTAGAAATAGACCCTCCTGATGAGCTCAATGAACCCTCCTAGCAATTGCCTCAAAAAATAACGCAGTTCAGAAATGTCACTGCGCTGTGAGGGATGGTAGATGGTTGGACTAATGCCAAATTTGTGAAAATATGCCCAGGATCCCTCCTTGTTGATATTCAAATGGATAGGCTACCTCTCCACTGAAAAACAAGCCCAGAAATGACTCAAGGTGATCCTCCTTTACTGCACCTTGCAACACAACCCAACTTTAAATAGAAACTGCATTGTAGCTGAAGGAGGTAGCTTGGCCAAAATTATAGAATGAGGAAATGCATCTCAATAACCTCTCCTTACCTGAGGATGAGGTAGGGATTCCTGATCAAGAACACCCTTGTGTTAAACAACACAACAACCCTGCTAAACAACAAAAGGAAGCAAAGTCTAAATAGACCAATATCAATAATAATCTCAAACATGAATAAAAATGGTTGCTATCGCCTCCATATATAGCATGAAAGCATCCTCACATTGGGTCCCATCCATACTTTCCACCAAGCTCATGCAAGTTGTCCTCCACTAAAACTGCGCTGTCTCATCATAAAGGCCACTCCTCCATGACAACGTTGTTGATTTGGTCAAAGTTGATTGAATCAACATGATCCAATCCCTATTCACACCCAAAGGTGCTTAATATAGCTACTTATTCTTCCTCCTTTCACATTAGGAGTGTTATTATTCCTTCTAAAGGGGTTTTATGAGTCTCTCTACCCACTTATTCACCTACCTAGTGATAAAACAAACTATAATATTCCATTTAGATGAAGTCTAAATTTTTGGAATATTACAGTCCTCCCCTCCAAAATGTTGCTTGTCCTCAAGAAACTATAAAGGTGGAGCAAAATTCCTCCCTTCCTCTTCTTTTGGCCTCCTCATCAATAGCTTCCACCACAACTCAACATAATTTGCAATAAATCTTCCCTCCAATGGTTCCTCCCAAGTATGCAAAACAAAATGGTGTACATCATGAAAAAGTGGAAGGTGTAAGTGGAAAGCTTAGTGTTGTCCAATGGCCTCCTCTAGGTAGGAGTGATGATAAACATAGGGAATCTCATCCCCAATGAGAGTCTCCCATGCCCATGCTATCATCCAAATGAAATGAGCCATTCTAGGTAGCTCATCAAGGAAATCATCAACCCCTGATTTATGCAATATGTTGGGGCTGCATGGAGAGATTAGATTTTACCATCCAAGTTGTTTCTCCCTCCATTATGGAAATTATGGGGCTTTTGCTGATCTTGGGCTGAAATTTCATGGCCTCCAAGAATGGCCCAAGTTAGCCCACCAATCAAATCAGCCATGAAGTGCCTCCTCCAAGAACTCAAGTTCTCCAAATGACTCCTCCCACATGAAGAAAAGAGATGTAGTATGAAAATCATGGTTTGCCCATTGTCTCTCCTAAAACATGAAACATGTATAGTAGGGAGAATCATACTCCCAATGGGCACCTTCAAATATTTTCCCACTCTCCAAAAAAATCTCCCCATGAACATAAGAATATCAACAATATATGGAAGCAAAACCCAATGAAAACAAGTTGTCCTTTGACAACCGAAAAGTGGATTATAGTTCCACACATGGAACCAGTGCAATGCATCCCTTGCTTGCCTAAAAAAAAATAATAACAAGTTCCCTTCCAACTACTTTTTTTCTGCCACAATCATCTTACAAGATAGGATCATGAAAGTAAAATGTGGTGCCAATGGTGCACACCAAGAATCATGTGGCCTCCCCCACAAACCACCAATAGAATAGCCACCCTCAATGCTACAATTAGCCTTAAGTACATCATAATATATGTGAAATAAGGGATAATCCTCCTTGGTACAACATGTTGCTCATATAAGGTAAATAAGTACAAATCATAATGCAAAAGTGTACCTTCTCTACCATGTACTTTGGTCCTTGAGTTGAAATGGCTCAACTAAAAATTCTCCCTCACTCTCAATGAGTAGGGAAGTGGTTGTGACAACTTCTTCATCACCATTTGGGCTATGCATCTCTCCTCATGCTATTATACATCCTACTGGATGCCCTCCCAAGTGAACTCCTCCATCAAAGAATGAAATGCATCAAAGTGTATGGAAATAAAGTCCACATGTGCTGCATGTAGTAGCTTCCTCTTGAACTTAGAAACTCTAGTCAAGAAGACTCTTCCATAAGAATAGATGACCTCTCCAACCACCATTTATCTATCATGTCCCTTTGGGTCATCAAGAATCATGCAAACACCAAGATCCTTGGAGTACTGTACCAAAATTTGAGACCTCCAATATGGATCAATCCTCCCAAGAGACAGTGTTGAAGATTTGAAATGTGAAGCTCCCCACATGTTTTTGTCTTCTCCTTTGACATTCCTCATGCCAAAGTCATCCTCCAAAGTTCTACCATGCCCATCATGTAGCTGCTCATGCTCAAATAGAAGTGGTGACCTTTGGAAGTTGGCCTCCCATGAGAAGCTACCATCCAAAGAGAACCTCCTGATCTTGGCCAATGTAAGCATGAGTGGCCTCCATCTACTCCAATGTATGGAGGATTCCTTCCTCAAAGGAAGTACCCTATGTTTCTCCAAATCCATGGAGCAACTTTCTTACACCATGAAGGTGCCATCCTCCATCACTGCAACAACTTCTGTCAGCGCAGTATATGTAGTGAGAGTGGGTAATGCTGAAAATGGGAGAATGTCTCCCTCCTCCTTGAGTCTATCCCCAACTCTCTGCGTTGTACTAGACCCCTACAAAGTATCCACCCCTCTGGGATCTAAGAGTGGTGAACCAACTAGCAAGATGTCTCTCACCAACTCTAGATCTGGTGGCCTCCCAGGTGGAATGCCCCCATGTAGTGAGACATAAAAATCCAAAGTGGACTGATTTGTCCCTCCCTTCACTGCGCAATACAGTCTCCTTCTTTTGTGCAGAAAACCCCTAAAATAGATAATGGTGAATTCTCATCATCCCTTGATGCTGATCCTTCTTATCCTCCATCTCACAATCCACAAAAACTAATACATTATGCTCCAGAATTGTGCCTTGGTTCCCACATGTTGGATCATTTGGAACTCCTTGAAAAGACACAAGGGCTCCTCTAATGGAAGAAATGGCTCCCTTCCCATCTCCATGTGGTGATGGATCTCCTCCTGATGGTACAACACTATTATCTCTTCTTTTCTCATCCTCTTCATCAATATGTGAGAATGCCTCATCATCAATGAGAGACCCTTGATCTTGGTCTTCCCTTGAAGGAGGAACCTCCATATCTTCATCTATAGAAAAGGGCTCTTCAAGAAGTGGGGATATTTCCCTTGGCAAGGTATCATGCATGTTTCTATCCCCTTCAAAAAAATTATGGAGTGCAGTTGGAAAAATAAATCTCTCCAACTCATGCAAAGGTTTTGAGTTTTTGGGTTCAACAAGAGATGTTTTACAATGTTTAAGATAAAATCTCCACACTAATTTCTTGGTGAACCCTGCATAAGTGTTTAAAGTTGCATGATAAAATGAAGCAGAACTATAAAATCACCAATCATGGGCCACACCTTTGAGGTACAACGTTGCTACTCTATTTGCCTCCCTTTCTGAAACTTGGTGTAGCTGGAAATATGAATCTAGCTCCTCCACCTAAGCTTTGGTTGTGCACTTTTCCGATCCATCAAAGTTAGATAGAAAAATTCTACCTCTCTTGCTTCTATTATGGTTGCTGTATCTTCTGTCTTCCTTGAGGTGGAAAAACCCTTGGAAGTCCAAGAGCTCTTTGAATCTCCATGGTTGAGACTCATACTCCTGAAGATAGTCACTCAAGGTCTCCTCCCTTGGTGCATCTTCTTCCTCCATCTTTCTTGCAGTGAATGTGGGAAATAAAATGCGCTGTGGATCTGCATGTGTGGCTGAATTCTCACACCCATCATGTGAATATCTAGGGCTTGATTCCCTTTCAAACCCTCTTGGAAATTTCCTACACTTCTCCCCTTTCATCTCCTTGAGATCTTCTTTGATATTCTTCATAGTTTGGAAAAGAAGTTGGGAGATCTTATCTTCCTTCATTTCTCCAAATAATGGAGTCATGCCTTTTTTTCTTCTGTGCAACTTCTCTTTTCTGTGAAAATAATCTTCTCCTTCTAATGGCATAATGTCTTGAAAGCACAGGCTGAGCCAAGATTATGCTCTGATACCACTGTAATATTCCCAATTGGAAATAACAGCAATAGAAATCATAATAATGTAAAACACATAAAATATCAACATGAAATAAGAGGGATCAATATGCAGCTATTATTTTATTAAGATATCAGCAGAAATATACAAAAATATCATGAGGGACAAGCCACTTAAGCAATAGGAACAAGCCTCCAATGATCAAAACAATCAACACATGAGTTGCTGCGACTGTATAGAATGCCGAAGAGTAGTGAAAACACTGTCTATATCAGTGTAGCTACTACTGTGAACATACATAAATTATATATGGTGGATAGAAACAAAATAAATTCCCAGCAAAGAAGATGTGGGCTCCAATACAAGATTTCTAGCCAACCCGGAAAAGATTGCTAGAAATACCGAGAAATATACAATATGACAAATAACCCTGGGGTTAATATGCCACTGCAAACTAGATCTGATATGAAATTATGCTATGAAATATTTGAAATGATTATTTCCTCCTCCAATTGTATTTCTAAATAGAAGGCATATCCCTCTACTCAGAAATAGACCCTCTTGATGAGCTCAATGAAGCCTCCCAGCAACTGCCTCAAAAAATAACGCAGTTTAGAATTGTGACTACACTGTGAGGGATGGTAGATGGTTGGATTGATGCCAAATATGTGGAAATATTCCCAATATCCCTCCTTGCTAATCCTCCAATGGATAGGCTACCTCTCCACTGAAAAACAAGCTCAGAAATAGCTCTATGTATTCATCCTTTGCTGCACACGGCAACACAACCCATCTCCAAATAGAAACTGTGCTGTAGCTGAAGGAGGTAGCTTGGGAAAAATTCTAGGATGAGGAAATGCAACTCAAAGAACCTCTCCTTCCCTGAGGATGAGGTAGGGATTCCCGATTAGGAACACCCTTGTTCTAAACAACACAACAACCCTGCTAAACAACAAGAGGAAGAAAAAGTCTAAATAGACCAATATCAAATGATAAAATAAAACATGAATAAAAATGGTTGCTATCCCCTCCATATATATCATGAGAGCCTCCTCACATTGGGTCCCATCCATAACTTGCCACCAAGCTCATGCAAGTTGTCCTCCACTAAAATTGCGCTGTCTCATCATAAAGGCCACTCCTCCATGACAACGCTATTGATTTGGTCAAAGTTGACTGAATCAACATGATCCAATCCATGTTCACACCCAAAGGTGATTAATCCAACTGCTTATTCTTCCTCCTTTCACATTAGGAGTGTTATTATTCCTTCTAAAGGGGTTTTATGAGTCTCCCCACCCACTTATTCACCTACCTAGTGATAAAACAAACTATAATATTCCATTTAGATGAAGTCTAAATTTTTGGAATATTACGTGCATGTACATAAATAAGTAGAACAAAAATGAATAGTATTATAAGCAGGATGGAGTGGAAAAATGGTGCAACTAGAACCTTAGTGTTGCAGACAAGTAGTATGGGATAAAAAAGGTAATCGGGAATCATCATCAGGTTCAGAAACCCCAGGGAGGATTTTTTGGCAAAATTGGTGTCATCCTCTCCAATATGACATGAAATTAGGGACAAAATGGGCTGGATAGGTTCTAAAAACAAGGAGATAGGTAATTTGTCAATCACTGGGAGGTTCTGTGAGCCCGAAGTTATACTTATCTGTAGGAGGGATTGTTGCTACTCAGCTGGGAGGCCAACATAGTGATACATGAGGGTTACATCGGTGAATTTCTCACTCAGGAGAAGTAGGATAAGCTAGGGCCTTCTGAATTAGTTCAGGGGTGACCTCGATTATATTTTTCCTTTTGGAAGAGACATAGTACTCCTTCTATTCAATGCAAGCTTCGACGAGGTAGGAGGAAAATTCAGGGAAGTAATGCATAGTAGGGGCGACTTGGTAATACAAGCCAAAGTCGACCACTTGGAAAGGGTATTCTCCTCTTCTATGATATCCAATTAGGTTGAAACATAGATTAGAGAAGTGATAGGGATAAATGGCGTCGCCAATTTGGGCTTTTGTTTCCATGAAGGGCTAGTGGCCAGAAGTGGACTTGACCTCACGGGTTTTTTTAGTTTCAGGAGTTGGCTTCTTCATCTTACGAGTGCTCAAATAGAATTACATGTGGACAAGGGAGGTGGAAATACATGGTGGTCATGGGTGAGGTTGAAAGCAATGTCAAGATGAAGTTCTTGAGTATTTAGGCATTTGTAGAATGTATTGTGCAGGCACCTAGCGGGAGGAAGTTCTTAGGGAACCAATGAGTAAAAAGAATAGTTATGAGGTGAGAAATGCCATATATATAGTTGGAGGAGGGAAACGGTAAGATGACATAGCATGACATCATGGGGGGGGGATGCATGTATTAACTGGATTGGAAGAGGGTGATGGATAGTTGGACGAGGAGGGGCCCATTACCTTTTCGTGATAACTGCACTGCGCTTGCTTGCTGTAGGTGTCTGCAGGTTGGCCAGTGGTGTAGCTGGTCCCCACCAACCTAAGCGGGTCGGCTGGTGGGTGGGCGGAACTGGTCTTGAACCCCCATAATTAATTTGGACTGTCAGATCCTCTGTTGAATATTCTACGCCGGGGGTACCAAAAGCTTAAATTTTGCGTGCTTTACCATGCTGATATGGTTTCGGTTAGCGTCTAGGTGGAGATGAATGATGATATGCCCAAGAGTTGCATGATATTTAACCTCCTCCTGTGCTCATATAGAGATTCTTAGAATTTTTAAATTCTTTGCTGTCTAGTTTGGTGGAAATAGGG
The DNA here is from genome assembly GCA_034641835.2 of Pinus albicaulis. Lineage (NCBI taxonomy): Eukaryota > Viridiplantae > Streptophyta > Pinopsida > Pinales > Pinaceae > Pinus > Pinus albicaulis. Next base: position 1,216,329,445 of record CM076577.1, read on the forward strand.
ATCCACCAAGTATGGATATGTGTTGCATCACCTTCCTCGCTAGCGCTAGGGATCGAATAGGTTTTTCATATGGCAACCTCATAATCTTCACTTTTGGTTAGCCACATGAATGATATATTTATGCCCACGTGAGATTTTAACAGGTGGAAACATTAGCACCATTTTGGGGCAGCGTATTGGACATAATGCGCTGAGAACCTAAAAATTAGTGCCTTTCTCCTTTTGGTAGGGAGTCATTTTATTGAAAACTTTACTTACACAAGTAAAAAAATAAATTCAAATTAGAACTAGTTATTTATAGATAACTCAGTGGTATTTATAGTGAATGAGGGTGATACCTTTAGAAATGAAAATAGAACTTGAGAAATTTCCCATTAACTAGTAGATCAAGCACTTCACCTTCTACATTTTCCATGGAGAAGGTATTGTTTCCATTGGCTTCGACAATTCTGAACCTTAGAGCTAAATCCCTTGGCTGAAAAAAATTGTCCTTTGCCTTCCTATGATATATGGATTTCATTTTTTCTTGATAACTGATCAAATTATGGTTGATATTTTCTCGGATCTCCTAAAGCTCTACCAACTGATTTATCCTCCTGGTTAAGGTATTAGGATCCTCTTCGCAATCTTGTAGGATTTTAGCTACGAACATTGCCTATTGTTTAGGAAAAATGGCAGCCTTTCCATAGATTAGTTCAAAAGGTGATTTGCTAGTGGACCTCTTAGTGGTAACCCTGCTAGACCAAAAGGCAAACCTCAACCGTGAGTCCCAATTCCTATGATTTTATACTATGGTTTTCTTTAGAATACTCACTAGAGTCTTATTCGAGGATTCAGATAACCCATTTCCCTGCGGGTAATATGTGGTGGAATGGGCTAGCAAAATATTGTACTTTTGGAAAAAAATTATGAACATTGCTGACTAAAATGCTTGAGCATTATCTGTCACGATCTTCTTGAAGTAGCCAAACTGGGAGAGTATTTTTTCTTCTATAAATTTTATGAATACTACATCTGTTGCATTTCTAGCTGGGATTGCTTCAACCCACTCAGTGAATTAGTTAGTTGCTGTGAGTATCCACTCGTGTTGACTGATGGAAGGTGGATGTATTTCCCCAATGAAATCTAGTCCCCACTGCCTGAAATTTTCTTCAACAAAAATTAGGATGAGAGGGAAATATGTTAATTTATATTTCTCGACAAATATTTGGCACTTATCACAGGCCCAAACATAAGCGTGATATTCTCCAAATAGTTTTTTCCAGTAAAACTCTCTTTGAGGATTTTGTGTGCTTTATCCCTCCAGCTGTAATGTCATTCATGGACACAACTATGTAGTTCTTCCATTACTCTATGCACTTTTTCCTCCACTGGGCATAGAAGTAAAATTCCAACAAGGTCCTTCCAATATAATTGGCCATTCCAGACAAGGAATTTTTGGGCTTGTAGTCTCAAAGGTCTATATTTCACTTTATCGAAATTCACCGGGAAACTCAGGAAAAGAAGGTAATGGACTATGTCTTTATACCAGCAGGACATAATATATTTCATCTAAATTTTTTGAATTGTTTTTTTTGTTAGCCACCTATAAAATTTATCATATAAAATGGTGGCTAAATAATTTTTTTTGAGCCTTCAAGAAACAAGTTTTATTGCTAAAAATGTTACCTCTTGAAGACTCATGAAGACATCATACCCTTTGTTTAATTCTTCACTGCTGTTTCCCTCTTAATTATGAAAATATGCTATTTTCATGATGAAAATACTGCTAGAAAAGTCCCCATGTTTCCCTCATTTTAACCCTCTTCTCACTTCAATTGACCTCCATTTTTACCCCTTTTTTCCCCATGAAATTCCTTCATTTTTCATGTTTTCCCTCCTTCTCCTTCATAAAGACCCCTTTATAAGGTTTAAAACTCACTTTTGAACCTTACCGAAACCCCCAAATCCATCAAAAAACTTTGAAAAAATCATAAAAAATAAAGTTTTTTAACTATGGACCTAAGCTCCTTTGGGCCAAGTCCTAAACCACTTCCCCACCACATGCCCATGCCCTAGAACTAGGTGCTAACCCAATCGGGCGCTCATCGCATCGGAAACAATTGATGCGTGCAAGTATTTTTATCATGTTAAAATCCCGATGCCGATTGGCCCCTTTATACATAACCCCCGATCCCTTTGCTGCACCACAAAACCAAAGCCCCCCAATTGGGCACTTAAACTTATGAATAAACCCTGTTTGATCATATTTTTCCTTTGTATATTCATAGAACCCATTTTCCTAAGTTTTGGTCTAAACCCGCCAGTTCATGTTATTATATGATAAAGACCGTTGATCTAAAAACCCGATCAACGATGAATAAACTCTCGCATCGGAGTTTATATAAATGGGTAGATTGAAAAGACCTGCACCATTGTTACGATGTGATAGGCCCTTTATATGTTTGAACCTTGGTCCCTTTATCATTCTCATATATCTTACAGCCCCGCAATCGGGCGCCTAACCTCATATATATAACCCGCTCGAAACCAAAAATCCTTTATATTTCGTTAAATTTTTGGTTTTTTATGTTATAATGTGGCCCACTGTTCATTGGTCGGAGCCCTCCTTTGCCGTTGATTTGTAACCAATCAGACGGTTTGTGCAATCTCACATCAGGAGATTCCATTGGCGCGTTAAATATTTTATTCCCCACCCCCCCCTCGATTGGCCTCCTCCGATACATTCTCCGCCGTCGATCTGATCTGCAAATAGATGGTCTAATTTCAATCACATCGACGCTCCTCTGTCCATTGCCCCCGTTGATCGTAGAGTTCCGATTACATTTGGGCCACCCACATGTCAAGATCCAACGACCCAGATTTCACCCCTTGAAATTTTTTAAAAACATGAAGCCCCTTTATAAGGTTGTTTGAGGAGATCTCAGCCATTGATCTCTGCAGATCGACGGACCTTACTGACCCTTTCCCCACTTCGTATTTTATTTTATTCAACCTCTAGATTTAATCTCCGTCGTTCATCTTTTGATCCAACGGTCCAGGTTAATACTGCTTTCCCACTACCCCACTTGTTATCACCTGTGCACTTATATGTTATCGCGCTCTTTTCACAGCCATGCTATTCCCCTTTTGGCCACACAAAAACATCTATTTTTCCCTCCGAAACCGTTTTCCCTTGTTTCCACAGCATTTCATCGTGTTCGCTCCCTGCCGTTGATCTTTGCAGTGTTGGAAATATGATGCAGGATGTTGTCCTTGATGGCAACCCACTGAATGAAGATGAAGACATGTGACTGTTGACATGTGTTGTCCTTGATGGCAATCCACCTGATGAAGTTATGCTTGACTTGATGGACTTGGTAAATAATGTAAATCTGATGTTTGTTGACAATATGATGCTAAGTGTTGTCCTTGAAAAGCAACCCACTTGATGGAGATGATGACAACTTACTTGATGAAGTTGTACTTGAGAGAATATGTTCCTGATGAAGAAAATATGATGTCTCTACAGTGTGTACATAAGGCAATGAAGAAAAGAATTCAGAATGTGCTCAAAATATGATGAAAAGAGTATGTATCTTTGTATACGCGGATTGGCTTAGGGGAAGTCGCGTATGCACGCGGAAAATAACGTGCCAAGTCGCGTATGGGCTAAAGCGCTCAAAAAGTGCAAAACCAAGGGTAAATTGACCCATGGTATTGGGTAATGATCCGCCTAATTGACCCCGTCCAGGTTGTTTTGGGCTCATGGTATTGTTTTGGCCCATGGTATTGAAAAAGGGGGCTCATGGTATTGAAAAGGGTAAACCTATATAAGGAGAAGAAATTCATTGTGCAAATCAAGAGTGTGGGTGCAAGATGTCTGAGCTTGAATGAATACTTCTCTCTGAAGTATATCTGAATGGAAAGGGTTACACTTGAATGATAAATCTGAATGTATGATGCACCAATGATGAAGAAGAGGATCTAGATCTGAATTGCTCTTGTATTTGCTAGATCTGATTATGGAAGGCTTAGATCTGTGATGAGGCGAGCATCTAGGCGAACATCTGTCTGAAGCAAAAGGGTAGATCTGAACTGAATATCTGATCCGATGAAGTATGCTGCTCTGTAATGATTGAAGATCTATACGCTACTTCGCCGCGGAGGAAGCGCGTATATACGCAGCTTCAGCGAAGAGAAAGCGCGTATGCGCAATAAAATATACACTGAGGTATACGCTGGTTTGTGTGGACGGAAGTGCGTATATACGCGACATCAGTGAAGGGAAAGCGCGTATGCAAACTAGGGCTTGCTGAAGCAAGGGGTATGAAATATCTGATCTATTCTGCTGTGTTTCTGCTATCTGATCTGTGTTGATATGTATCTGTTGATGATGTATGGTTGTGCTTAAAAGTCCGAAAGGGTCCAGTTTGAAAATATGATGAAATGTGGCCTGCAAGTGGTGTTCTATTGAAGTTGTTGGATCCAGTGTGAAAATTGATGAAACGTGGTCCAAGGTGGTGCTGAGGGTTGTAGCCTTCAGTCAGGGGGTTGTAGCTCCCTTCCAGGTGAGGCTGGTAAACGAGATCGGGGTGTCGTAGCTCCCTTCCAGGAGAGGCTGGTAAACGAGTCAGGGGGTCGTAGCTCCCTTCCAGGAGAGGCTGGTAAACGAGCGCAGGTGGGTGCCTGCGTGCTGGTCAAGTCTGCGCCAGCACATATGTTGTAAGATGATTTCTCTATAATAAAATATTGAAGGCTGAGCAACTGCAGCGGTGGTTTTCTCCCGACTTGGGTTTCCACCTAAAAATCCTGGTGTTCATGTGTGATGCTTTGTGTGATGATTTATTCGGTTCTTACTGCACATGTTTACTGCTTATTGAATATCTGATGAATAAATGAAGGAATGATTTAAGTGAAGAATTAATGACATAAATAGATATCTGTGTATACGCGAGTTTCGCAAAGGGTATCCGCGTATATACGCAAGTCTGGTTCAGGAAAGTAGCGTATGCATTTTAGAAGCAAGAAAAAGTGAAAGTTTTGAATATGCAGTAAATACTGATTCACCCCCCCCTCTCAGTATTTTTCCCAACATGCAGATCAATGACTTAGATTCAATCTGAGCATTACACTATCACCCTCCACCTTTTACCAAGGGTTTTCTTAGATCAATCCTGACCGTTGATCTCCGTGGGCCAAAACAATTCGACAGCCTACGATCATTTGGAAACCCCAAATTTCCTCTTAACCTTTATCATTGTTGATTAAGGTTTTAACCCCATTTCTTCACATTTTTCACCTATGTTATTGAGATGTGACCCTGTCGCATTATATTATTACGTTTGCCCCCGACCGTTGATCTCTGCAATATCAACGACCCTAACTTAGTCTCTCCACCATTTTCTCCAACCGCTCTCCTTTTTAACCTCGCGAACAAATCTCCACCGTTGGATGCTTTCATCCAACGGTCACGATTCAAGCCTGAAACCTTTGAAGCAGTTTTACCAAATACGCAGGATTTCATAACTATTTTATGGTTTATGCAGGTTTTAAATGTTTTTCAAATGGTTTTAAGAGAAAATAAAAGCCGAGGATGACGATCCTCCAGGATTTTGTTTATCAAAGAGATTCTTCCCCAGGGTTGCAACACCACGTTTGCCGATGTCTCATGAACGCTGGTAGCTCTATAAAGCCCCTGTCGCACCTACACATCAACAAGACACAACAATGTTTAAATAAGACAAAGAGTATCAGTGTTGAAGATCAAATCAAACCAGAGATGAAGAATTGAAGGTTGAATCACAAATTGGGTGGATTACAGCTAAGACTGAAAATCAAAAGCCTAATCCACTAAATTAAACACAGTTCAAGAACATAAGACATGATTTAGGCCTAATTAAGCCTAACACTCAGAATTAGATCAAATTAACCGTGTTTAAGGAGAAATAAAAAATATCTATCAGACCGAGAACGCCTCCACTACCACATCAGAGGCAAATTAATTCCTCTCATCTACTAAAAGCCACATGCAGCCTCACAACATTCAAACAACGGGCCGAGTAATGACCAAGAATAGAGGATATTTTCCTCAATACAGCCGAGCAATTATTCCAAGCCAAACAGAGTTATTGCAAATATGACACAGAGCCTTAAAGTTAGCAAAATCTTCCCAGCAAGCTTAAAATTTAATATAAACCAATTAATACAGACTAAATATCTGTAAACTTCTCCATTGAGCCCCTCAAAGGCTGAGAAGCATTAAAACGTATTAATTGAGCCTGTAGATCTTTTCTATCATTCGACCTCCTCATTTCTCTATAAAATCTTATTGAGAAGCTCATTGTAAAGGGTTGGTTGCAGAGCTTTGAAATATACTTGTGCTCAAAACTTCTACTTGTAAATAGTGTTCACTGGCTCTTGAAGCTCTGTTTGTGATCTAATAAGTTAGGCTGAGAAGTGAAGATGATTATTGAACTGAAACATTGGACTTGAAGATTGTAACTGGTTTGAAGCATCAATACAAGCTGATTTATGGGATCCTGGTCTATGTCAGCGGTGATGTTTTTATGATTGTAAATTGTTATTTTATTTCTGTTTTCTCTTTGTCCATCTTCTCTGATAAAGAACAACAAGCATAGAGTTAGGATTTACTTTTTACAGTACCCTTCTTTGACTGATAAGATTTATCTCAATGTTTTCTTCCAAATTGTGTTGTTTAGGAATGATTTAATTTAGTTTAAGTAGTTAGGAATGCTGGCATTCCCTCGTCCTCCTGTCTAAGCTAAATGTTGTTCTTGAATGTTATTTTCAGTTTATGTTTAGTAGAGATGAACTAAGGAAGTGATGGTGAGCCCTTTCCTTTAGTTTTATCCCCAAAAACTATCTAAAAGTCTCCCTAAGAATGTGTTGAAAGCAGGCTAGGTTGAAAGTCCTTACTTGATCTTAGACTATTCTTCATTATCTTATGTGTTTGTCTTGAAAGTTTACTAAGTAAAGAAGAGCTAGGGAAGTCTATGGTGAGCCCTGTCCTCTAGTTTCTTCTCCAACAGTTGCTTTTAAAGTTTCCCCTTGTGTTTAAGATGTTTTCTATTGAAAGTGCATCAAAAGCTGGTTAGTTTCGAAGTACTTACCAGATCTTAGATTACTTTTATGTATTTCTTAAGTGTATGCTGAAAGCAGGATAGTTTCAAAGTACTTACTTGATCTTAGGCTGCTCTTTGTTCTTCATTTGTTTAATTCCCCTTTCTTGTTGTATCATTTCATTCCATAAAATCAAATTTAAAGAGATCCTTAGACATAGATGACTTGCCCCATGGACCACTCTTGAACCTTGTTGTTTCAATTAAACCCTATTATGAATCCATAGCCAAATGGACTGAAAACCAACATTATATCTATCTAATCAGCCAAAGCTTGTTCTAATTTCTTTCAACTTCACACCTTTGAAACTCTTCCATGTAGGAATTTCCACTCAACTAATAATCATGCTCAACCATCCAAAACAAACAAAAACCTTCGCTCTTAATAACTTGCCTAATATCATACCCAAAAGCTTTAAAGATAAATCAATCTTTACACTTTTTTGGAGAAATCCCTCTCCGGATTTAGGAGGGCTAGATCCTAGAATCCCAAAGTGGTTCAAGTGTTGTTTCTGCAGTTTTAGTCTCACCAATCTGCTAAAATTATAGATTCCTAACATTTCTGGCGATTCCGCTGGGGATTTTTGAGTTCCTAATTGTTTAGCAAGCTTTTATAGACTCATTAGTCTTCCAAACAACCATAAAAACTCAGAAAAAACCCAAAAATATTTTAGATTGGTACATGGTGGTGGACCATAAAAAATTTTACCTCCAAAAGAGCTAAAAACTTCCACCTGGTGACTTCACACTCTGAAACTCCCAAAAGACCAAATGACTCCACTGGTAGAAGACCTTGAACTGATTGAACAGACACAGTGACCTCATTTTCTAATTTACAAACATGGATTTAGATACAGATCCAGAAGACAAACATATGGTCGTGATGGAAAAGTTGATGTACATGCTTGGAAAGAGAGTGGATAGGTTTATGGCTAATCTAAATGTTGGTGATCCAGAGTAACATATACCTTTCCCTCAGCAAACAAAAATTCTATCACTACAAGATATGTATTATGATCAACACATTATAGGAGATGATGAGAAAATTTATGAAGGAAGCAATAAAGAAGGTTGTCAAGAAAGTTCTGATTGCCTTCCTATGTCTTGTACAATGCTGATAAGATATCTTCATGACCAAAATGAAAAAACATATAGTGAGCAGTGCTTTGATGAAATGATTAGCTACTTTCAAAATGCAGAATCTGATGTAGGAGGAGAACCAGTTCATATAGAGACTTCCCCTGAAGTTTACAACCCATATCAGATTACACATGAAGAGTGGCATCCTGAAAATGTAGGAAAAAAAACTCATGAACCTTATATGCAAACTGAATATCATAATGAACATGAGGAGGTTTTTACACAAGAAAATCAGGAAACAATAGAAAATCCTCAAAGGTTCCCTGCAAGCACAAGTGAAGTTCCCCTAGAAGAGGCTCAAGAAGACATCAAGTCTCAAAATCAGCCAACACAAGAGAAAGAGGATGGCTGTACCTCTGTTCCAAGAAAAAAGAAAACTCCTTCTCTCTTGACAGAGGAAGAGATTGATCTAGTATTGAACATAATGCCAGCCTTTAAACCTTCATCTGAACCAAACGCTTCTGCTCATCTACCTACTCCATCTTGTTGTCTTGATACAAAAAATAAACTTGTAGATCGACTAAAAAAAGAGAAAACTGATAACCCAATATGTTTGATTGATGAAATTGTTTATTCTGATAATTTTCCAAATTTTAATCAGTCTGATGATGATGATGAGTTTTAGGAAGAAAATAATCACGTAGGGAAACCAACGTTTGATTGGTGTTATGAGTTTCACCATCGTCATCTTGAAAGCAGCAATCACCCATTTCAATCCATCACAAACAAATTTCACATAATTGGGAATCAACAGCCTTTTAACTCAAGGGGTGAAGAGAAGAGCAATGAAGAAATTTTTGAGCAAGTCGAAACCAAGGAGCCTTCTATTGAAAAAGAGAAAACCTTTGAAGACACCCTTGCTCAAGAATATAATAACCTCTTCACAGAGTCCAGTCCACTGAATCCAAGCATACCAGGGCTACAAGAGGACGACACTTCCAAATATGACGAATCCTCTAGTTCAGATGAAGAGGAAGATGAAGGAGAAAAACAAATAGAAGATTATCCTACTGAGGATATACAAACTTCTCAAGAAGAAACTTCTGCCATCACTGATATCAATCTTCCATTCAAAGAACCTGAATTTATATCTGAAACAAGCTTAGATTTAGAGAAAGAAGAAATTTCACTGCTTGTTGTTTTGCAGGTCAAGAATGATCATGCTTCCAAAGAACGTTCTAAAGTGTTAGTCCTCAAAGCTGAAGTCTTGGAAGCAGACAATCTACCAGATATGGAGGGCCAAAAAGAAAATAATCTTCATCTTTTCTTTATTGATCCTTTGGAAGACTGTGTGGAAGTCCCAACTAGCTCAAATTATCAAGCATGGATCCTTTGTAAGAGCCAAAGACATGAAAATATGTCACCTTTTGTGATAGTCCTGGTTTTGAAGATTAATCTTCAAAATGTATTATGGATACCCTTGACAAGCAGCCATAGTTTCTTCTTCTTTTTAACACTACTCAACTAGATACATTGGCACTTTTGTATCATATGAGAATGTAAATATTCCAAGATAGATTAGGCTAGATAGGAATGTCAATAAAACTCGGTTTTGAGCAATTAGATAGTTGTTGATTTTTGTCTCCGAAGAAAAATAAAAAATACAAAAACAGTAAAAGAAAGAAAAGAGGGCAAATTGTAAAAACAAGAAAGGTACAACCCCATACCAAAAAAGAGAGATAAAGTCTGAAAGTGTGCAAGCTCAAATGCCACTCCTGAAAAACACACTTCTAATTAGTCATACATCCTAATCATGACTAATTAGTTTTAAATTTACTGCTGATAGGTTAGTGAATACGATTTTCCAAATAGCTTAATCTTGGCTTGTCAGTTAGGAAGATTAGGATAGAAATTAAAGGTTCAAACAAGCTCAAAATATGAACCTTAGTTTTCAAAAGAAAGAATGACTCCAATCTGTTTAAAACCGTGAGTCAAAGACAGAAATAGACTGGTTCTAATAAACTCAAAATCTGAACCAGAGAACAAGGAAAAGATAGCTCCAATGGAAATAAAATACATAGCTAAAGAAAAGAGAAGGACGTGCTTAAAATTTTTTAGATCTTAAGCCTTCCATTTTGATTTAATTTTCTGAAAAATAATATCTATGCGCAGCTTGTTTTTTATGCCATAGATCAGCAACAAGTTAGACTATTCAATCCTGACTTGTATGATTTTAAATTTCTGTTTTAGAAGTTAGAGAATAAAAATTTGTTAGACTGTTTAATCCTAACAGATAGTAGATTAGGTAGAGAAGTTTATGAACTCAACTGTTTAATCTGAGTTCATGGAGAAATAAGAAGTAGATTTAGATTAGTTTTTTTCTTTCAAAAATAATAAAATGTTGTAAAAGAGTCTGCCAATCCAAGTGCACTCTGAAAGAAGAATTTTTTTTAGATTAGTAGGATTGGGTAGGTAGAAAGCTTGTGTTGATGAAGTTCCATTGATTTCCATGGCTGCTAACATTTTCAAAACATAAGAAGATCATTCAAGTGAAGAAAGTTGCAGCCCAATGGATGAGGCACTGATCAGCCCCCAAGAGAATACAAGTCTGAAGTTCTTGATGCCTTCAAGAAGGCACCATCCCCATGTGGAGCCACTGTTAGCCACCTATAAAATTTGTCATATCAAATGGTGGCTAAATCATTTTTTTTGAGCCTTCAAGAAACAAGTTTTATTGATAAAAATGTTACCTCTTGAAGACTCATGAAGACATCATACCCTTTGTTTAATTCTTCACCACTGTTTCCCTCTTAATTATGAAAATCTGTTGTTTTCATGATGAAAAGACTGTTGCAAAAGTCCCCATGTTTCCCTCATTTAAAACCTCTTCTCACCTCAATTAACCTCCATTTTTACCCCTTTTTTCCCCATGAAATTCCTTCATTTTTCATGTTTTCCCTCCTCCTTCATAAAGACCCCTTTATAAGGTTTAAAACTCACTTTTGAACCTTACCGAAACCCCCAAATCCATCAAAAAACTTTGAAAAATTCATAAAAAATAAATTTTTTTAACTATGGACCTAAGCCCCTTTGGGCCAAATCCTAAACCACTTCCCCACCACATGCCCATGCCTAGAACCAGGTGCTAACCCAATCGGGCGCTCATCGCATTGGAAACAATTGATGCACACAAGTCTTTTTATCTTGTTAAAATCCCGATGCCGATTGGCCCCTTTATACATAACCCTCGATCCCTTTGTTGCTCCACAAAACCGAAGCCCCGCAATTGGGCGCTTAAACTTATGAATAAACCCTGTCTGATCATATTTTTCCTTTGTATATTCATAAAACCCATTTTCCTAAGTTTTGGTCTAAACCCGCCAGTTCATGTTATTATATGATAAAGACCGTTGATCTAAAAACCCGATCAACGATGAATAAAATCTCGCATCGGAGTTTTTCTAAATGGGTAGATTGAAAAGGCCCGCACCATTATTCTGATGCGATTGGCCCTTTATATGTTTGAACCCCGATCCCTTTATCATTCTCATATATCCTACGGCCCCGCAATCGGGCGCCTAACCTCATATATATAACCCACCCGAAATCGAAAATCCTTTGTATTTCGTTAAATTTTTGGTTTTTTATGTTATAACGTGGCCCACTGTTCATTGGTCGGAGCCCTCCTCCGTCGTTGATTTCTAACCAATAAGACGGTTTGCGAAATCTTGCATCGGGAGATTCCATTGGCACGTTCAATATTTTATTCCCCCCCCCGATTGGCCTCCTCTGATACATTCTCTGCTGTCGATCTGATCTACAGATCGACGGTCTATGTTCAATCGCATCGGCGCTCCTCTGTCCATTTCCCCCGCCGATCGCAGTGTCCCAATTACATCTGGGCCATCCACGTGTCAAGATCCAATGGCCTAGATTTCACCCCTCGACCTTTGTTAAAAAAATGAAGCCTCTTTATAAGGTTGTTTGAGGAGATCTCATTCATTGATCTCTGCAGATCGACGACCCTTATTGACCCTTTCCCCGATTTGTATTTTATTTTATTCAACCTCGAGATTTAATCTTCGATGTTCATCTTTTGATCCAATGGTCCAGGTTAATACCACTTTCCCCCTGCCCCACCTATTATTGCCCGTGCAATTATCTGTTATCGGACTCTTTTCACAGCCGTCAGATCTAATACCCTAGATTTGACGGTAGACGTGCATTTTCACGTAAATTTGAGCATGTCCGTTAATCCCCAGAAATTACATGATGTAAGCAGTTTTCCAATACAACGTGTGGGGCGGGAACGCATATCACCTTCGAAAAGGTGAAACCATCTATTCCCCTTTTGGCCACGCGAAACCAGCTGTTTTGCCCTCTGAAACCGTTTTCCCCTGTTTCCACAACATTTCATCGCATTCGTTCCCTATCGTTGATCTCTGCAGATCAACGGCTCAGATTTAATCTGAGCATTACACTATCGCCCTCCGCCTTTTACCAATTGTTTTCTTATATTAATCCTGACTGTTGATCTTCGTGGGCCAAAATAATCCGACGACATACGATCATTTGGAAACCCCAAATTTCCTCTTAACCTTTATCACTGCTGATTAAGGTTTTAACCCCATTTCTTTGCATTTTTCGCCTATAATATTGAAATGTGACCCTGTTGCATTATATTATTACGTTTGCCCCTGACCGGTGATCTCTGCAAGATCAACGGCCCTAACTTAGTCTCTCCACCATTTGCTCCAACCGCTCTCCTTTTGACCCCCGCAAACAGATCTCCACCGTTGGATGATTTCATCCAACAGTCACGATCCAAGCCCGAAACCTCTGAAGCAATTTTACCAAATACGTAGGATTTCATAACTATTTTATGGTTTATGCAGGTTTTAAATGTTTTTCAAATGATTTTAAAAGAAAATAAGAGCCAAGGATGACGATCCTCCGGGATTTTGTTTATCAAAGAGATTCTTCCATAGGGTTGCAACACCACGTTTGTAGGTGTCTCATGAACGCTAGCAGCTCTATAAAGCCCCTGTCGCACCTACACATCAACAAGACACAACAATGTTTAAATAAGACAGAGAGTATCAGTGTTGAAGATCAAATCAAACATAGATGAAGAATTGAAGGTTGAATCACAAATGGGGTGGATTACGGCTAAGATTGACAATCAAAAGCCTAATCCACTAAATTAAACATAGTTCAAGAACATAAGACAGGATTTAGGCCCGATTAAGCCTAACACTCAAAATCAGATCAAATTAACCGTGTTTAAGGAGAAATAAAAAATATCTATCAGACCGAGAATGCCTCCACTGCCACATTAGAGGCCAATTAATTCCTCTCAGCTACTAAAGCCACCTGTAGCCTCACATCATTTAAATAGAGGGCCAAGTAATGACCAAGAACAGAGGATATTTTCCTCAATACAGCCGAGCAGTTATTCCAAGCCAAACAGAGTTATTGCAAAGATGACACAGAGCCTTAAAGTCAACAAAAGATTCCTAGCAAGCTTAAAATTTAATATAAACCAATTAATACAGAGGAAATATCTGTAAACTTCTCCATTGAGCCCCTTAAAGGTCGAGAATCATTAAAATTTATTAATTGAGCCTGTAGATCTTTTCTATCATTCGACCTCCTCATTTCTCTAGAAAATCTTATTGAGGAGCTCATTGTAAAGGGTTGGTTGCAGAGCTTTGAAATATACTTGTGCTCAAAACTCCTACTTGTAAATAGTGTTCACTGGCTCTTGAAGCTCTGTTTGTGATCTAATAAGTTATGCTGAGAAGTGAGGATGATTGCTGAAATGAAACATTAGACTTGAAGATTGTAACTGGTTTGAAGCATCAATACAAGCTGATTTATGGGATCCTGGTCTATGTCAACGGTGATGTTTTTTTGATTGTAAATTGTTATTTTATTTCTGTTTTCATTCTGTCCATCTTCTCTGATAAAGAACAGCAAGCATAAAGTTAGGATTTACTGTTTACAGTACCCTTCTCTGATTGATAAGCTTTATCTCAATGTTTTCTTCCAAATTGTGTTGTTTAGGAATTATTTAATTTAGTTTAAGTAGTTAGGAATGCTGGCGTTCCCTCGTCCTCCTGTCTAAGCTAAATGTTGTTCCTGAATGTTATTTTCAGTTTATGTTAAGTAGAGATGAACTAAAGAAGTGATTGTGAGCCCTGTCCTTCAGTTTTATCCCCAAAAACTATCTGAAAGTCTCCCTAAGAATGTGTTGAAAGTAGGCTAGGTTGAAAGTCCTTACCTGATCTTAGACTATTCTTCGTTATCTTATGTGTTTGTCTTGAAAGTTTACTAAGTAAAGAAGAGCTAGGGAAGTCTATGGTGAGCCCTGTCCTCTAGTTTCTTCTCCAACAGTTGCTTTTAAAGTTTCCCTTTGTGTTTAAGATGTTTTCTATTGAAAGTGCATCAAAAGCTGGTTAGTTTCGAAGTACTTACCAGATCTTAGATTAATTTTATGTCTTTCTTAAGTGTATGTCGAAAGCAGGATAGCTTCAAAGTACTTACTTGATCTTAGGCTGCTCTTTGTTCTTCATTTGTTTAATTCCCCTTTCTTGTTGTATCATTTCATTCCATAAAATCAACTTTAAAGAGATCCTTAGACATAGATTACTTGCCCCATGGACCACTCTTGACCCTTGTTGTTTCAATTAAACCCTATTGTGACTCCATAGCCTAATGGACTGAAAACCAATGTTATATCTATATAATCAGCCAAATCTTGTTCTGATTGCTTGCAACTTCACACCTTTGAAACTCTTTCCATGTAGGACTTTCCACTCAACTAATAATCATGCTCAACCATCCAAAACAAACAAAAAACTTCGCTCTTAATAACTAGCCTAATATGATACCCAAAATCTTTAAAGATAAATCAATCTTTGCTCTTTTTTGGAGAGATCCCTCTCCGGATTCAGGAGGGCTAGATCCTAGAATCCCAAAGTGGTTCAAGTGTTTTTTCTGCAGTTTTAGTCTCACCAATCTGCTAAAATTACAGATTCCTAACAGTTTCGATCCTTTGCTATGGCTCTGTATCTCCATTTTCTCTCGATACTTCAGCCAATAGTTTATTCTCAACACCTGGGAATTTTATTTTGATAAAATCTTAGATAATCCCTATCCTTTGATGAGCTTTGTGGGCTTGATGTCCATATCATACTCCTGGATTTTGGAAATCCATTTACCTCTTTTCCCTCGTTGTCTCCTTGTACCAGAATGTCTTTTACTATAGTTGTAGGAAGATAGGCCACTATGTTGGATTGCATGACGTAGATCTAGAAAGCCTAAAGAGATTTGGCCAAGGTGTAAGCCTAGTTCTCTAAAATTTTATACTTAAATTAGGCTTCTCACATCACTTGAATGAAGAAGGCTATTGAATGAATGTGTCCTTCACTGTTCTTCTGCAATAAGAAAAAAAACTACTGTGTGAGGAGAAGAAAAAGAGAATATAAAAAATGGATTCAAATAATCTGGACTGACTAACACTGGATCTTTTGCAAAATATATTTTGATCTCAGAGAAGGATCCAGGAGACTATGGAGACCATTTCACTTCTTTTTATTTCCTCAGTATCTCTTTAATTATCTTTGTGTAATTTGGTATACACCTCCTCAAGAAGTTAATCCTACCCAAAAAAACCTGAACCTCCTTCTTGTTCCTTGGTAGTGGGATGTTATTTATGGATTATACTAGCTTGGGATCGATCTCCACTTCCTATTTCACCACTATGTGTCCCAAAATTTTTCCTTCACTTAGAGAAAATTGTGATTTTTTAGGGTTCAAGGACAAACCATATTTATTGCATTTCTCAAAATTGAGTCGTAAATTTTCAACATGCTCTTCGTCTGTTTTAGAGAAAATAATAATTTCACCCAAGCATATCACAACAAAATTGTCTTGTTCCCCCACAAATTCTATAACCATTTCTCTTTGAAATATGGCTCCTACATTTATAAAGCCATTGATGGCATCCTGACATACATGACAATTCCCCATGGTGTGGTATAAGCAGTTGTATTTTGATCTTCAGGATGTATAACAACCTGATTTTATCCAGAGAAACCGTTCATCATGGACATCCAAACTAAACCTACCACCTTCTATAATATGCAATCCATCTTGGAAAAAATGTAATTGTATTTTAGTGAAGACTCATTTAGATTCTTGAAGTCCATGCATAACCTTATCTCCCCATTATTTTTTCTCACGGGTTCCAGGTTTGCCACCCAATCTGAGTACCTCAAGGGTACAATGATATTTTACTGGAGTAAATTCCTCACCTCCTTCTTAATGGATGGGTGGAGAAAAGGGTTGATCTGCTTGATTTCCTGCTTGTGTTGTTTTACTCCTCCCTTCAAGGGAATATTATGTTGGATTATTTCTGTATCAAAAGTTTTCAAATATTCATAAAAATAAGCAAACACATATTTATAAACATTAAAAAGGTTCATATACTTCTGTTTTAAGTCATGAGGGATCCATTTCACCAACTTTATTATATTGTGCTCCTCTTCTGAATCGATGTTATCGCTTGTTCTTCGATTTCTTGTTTGGTTGGCTTGGTGGCCACATCATTTAAATTGAACAATATTTCCAAAGGAACCAACCCCCTGGGAATAGTGTTACCCTTTAACTATAAAATTTTGTGTCCTGCAACAATATCCTCCCAATTGTTATGATGTGCATTTATCATGGTTTCTTCCCCTTGGTAAATGATCAAATTAAAAAACTCTCCAATAAATTCCATGGAGCGTTTTATTTTCTCCTTGTCCTCAAACACCTGCCAATTCTTTACATTGTCTGGAATTGATGGTATGTATATAACTTAAACCTCACATATTAGAATTGGGTTATAAGGAGGTTTAAAATTGCTAGCTGCTATAGCCAAAGAATCTGCCATCTAGTTTCGTTCTCTAGGAAAGAACTGAATATTGAAGGTTAAGAATAAATTATTAGTTAAATCCCATACCTAATTTTAGTACTTGGTCTGGATCTGATTTCTTATTTATTTCACTACTAGTTTTGAATCTCTGAACACAACGACGCATTCAATATTAAGGTTCTTGGAATCTTGCAGACCCAAGAGTAAAGCTTCATAATCAACATAATTATTTGTGGCTTCGAATGTTGAAATTTAATAGGAAAATTAACCCACATACTACTGTGGAATTTCAGTCACACATTGGTGACAAATTTAGTTACACATTAGTGCGAAATGTGGGCATTTAATTTATTTTTCCCCTAAATAAATTGGACAATAAATTATAATTTCATCTCATAACAACTTGTATCCATTAACTAAGTCATGATGACTGAGTTAGCTCAATAAATTTGAGTTGAGGGTCTAAGATGAGGCATGTAGAGTGATCCTAATATTTTGGGGGTCTAGTTGTAGTTGTAGCACTATTGTGGTGTGAATGTAATCAATTAACTCAAATTAATTGAGTTAAAATTAGTTTAACTAGTTCTAACTGAGTGATGAATTAGCGAGAGGTCCAGTGAATTAAATTAGATTTAATTCAAAAGTAGTGATCAATTATATAACTGATGATTCGCTATTAATAGTTGCATGCATGTAAATTCTGATGAAGACCCATTTGAGACATAGGTTAAAGGGGACATAACTATCAGTTGTATTATTAGAAAATTCTCTGGGTGCAATTATAAAGTCATGAGAAGGCCATGATGGATTGCACAATCAAGGAAGGCTAAATTTCTTATTTGATAGGGGAATATTTCAGCAGGAATTGCGTGAGCAAGACAAGCTGAAGAAAGGAAAGGAATTGGCTATTTGTTTGTCCCATTTTGCCTAGATCAGTGTGAGACAATTGGTAGAGTGTGGGAGATTATTGTGAGCAAGATTGCATTATATTGTTTCATGATTACTTGATTTTATACAATATATGATAGAGGGGTTTTGAGAAAATGATTTCCCAAATAATATCTTGTATTGTGTGATTGATTTACTTCTTTCTCTTACTTGCATGTGATTGAGCGATCATGTTTTATATTTCACAAATATTGTAGAAGGATTTAGTATATTGTTTTAGTACATCACAAGATTGGAATTGAATCCATTGGTATAATTTCTACATGGTATCAAAATGCCAAGAATCACAATAGAAGAGAAGAAATTGAGTTTGTGTTGAACATGATTCAAATTTGCAGATTCATTCTTTGGTACATAACAGCTGACTAGGATGTATTTCACTAGCTTAAAACTCGAATATGAACTCGAGGGAAATTAAAAATATATTGCATCGAAGGACATGATGGAGGTAGTATTGGAGGATAAGGGACTAAAGGAATTAATTGACACTGATATTCATGAGACTACTGCAACAGATGCTGCGCAACATGAAGCATGGAATAAAAATGTTGTAAAGGCGAGGATGATCTTATTAGAGGGAGTTCGATCTCATATTGTCTCGAGTCTCCATGGGAAGGAAAATCCATATGATATGTGGAAGGCCTTTATAGATATGTTTCAAAGCAGCAATGGCCACAAGAAATTGGTACTCAAGGAAAAGCCAAGGAAAATCAAAATGGAGAAGGGTGACACAATCCAGAAATACTTGACCAATTTAACTCTATGTCAAGATGAGCTTGGAAGTGTTGGGATTACTATGGAAAAATATTACTTGGTGAGCCTAGCACTTCTAGGGCTTCCAAAGAGCTGGGATAGTTACTAGGACTCTGTGAATGGGAGGGAGAAACTACCAAAGTGGGAGTGACTATGGTCAGATTTGGTATAAGAAGAGTTTCAATGGACTACCAGGGATGGATCCTCATCCAAGACTGATGATGAGGAAAATTTTGACTTAGATGACAAGACAAAGAAAGGGAAAGGGAAGAAGTCTCATTCCAAATTTGAGACCGGAAAAGAAGGCAATAAATGAGACATGTCAAAGGTGAAATGTTTCAACTATCATGATTATAGACACTATGCCACAAATTTTCCACAAAAGAAGAGGAACAACAAGAAGGCTCCGGGAGCTGCAACAGGTGAATATTTTGCCTTAAATTTTGAGTTGGACTTCTCTCTCATCGCATGCATGGTGTTAACTATGATGGGATCTATGTGGTACTTGGATAGTGAAACATATTTCCACATGATTGGAAACAAAGAATTCTTTAGTATCTTGGAGGAGAAGGATCTTCAGATGCACATTGAGATGGGTGATGAAAAGAGGTATAGCGCTACCAGGATTGGTACAGTTACTTTCCAGAGAGATTTAGGTAAACCTTTCATACCAAAATATGTCATGCGTGTACTAGGTTTGAAAAAGAATTTAGTTTCAATTGCTATGTTGGAGGATCTTGGATATAATGTGGTTTTCAGTGAAGGAAAGGTGTTACTTCGTCACAAAGCCACATGACAGGTAAAGAAGACTGAGGTTCGTGTGAAGAACCTATACAAACTTGATGTAAATGGCTGCAAAACATTGAGCAATAAAGCAGATAAGGTGGTGAGCCAGGAGACTGGTGAGTTATGACACAGGAGGTTAGGTCATCTACCATTAGGGGAATTTTGAGGTCTAAAATGGGCCTCCTAAGAAAAATGTACAACCAAAATAAACTTTATGAGAACCAATAGGGTTCAAGATGATGATGTCAACCATGGGTGATGATCACCATTTTTGGAGTAAAAAAGTGAAAAGATTAAAAAATAATAAAATAATAAAACTACTTTTTCAACTCGTATTTTCAACTTATCTCCCTAAGGGTTTACTCAAATTTTGAGTGGGAGTACTCATTAGATGAAAAATTTAATTCCCCATCCAAGGAGTACCCATGTTGGATACTTTTTATGGACCCTCCTACACGAAAAATGAGAAATACATGAAAAAACATTATTGCAATCATGTTTTTCATGTATTTCTCATTTTTCATGTAGCAGAGTCCATCAAAAGTATGCAACATGGGATCTCCTTGGATGGGGAGTTAAATTTTGCATCCAACGAGTATTCTTGCTCGAAATTTGAGTAAAACCTTAGGGAGATAAGTTCAAAATATAGGTTGAAAAAGTAGTATTTTCTTTTTTTCCATCTTAAATTTAATGATGCAATCAAATCTTATTTTATTATTTCCACTATTATTTTGTAATTTCCTTAGGATGCCCATTTTACACCTCAAAATTCCCCTAATGCACCACAGTGCTTTGAGGATCATGCAATATATTTCTATAGGGATTCCAAAGGGTACACTTGTGTAGAGAGACACATGCAAAGGTTGTACTATGGGGAAGTATACAAAATCAACCTTTCATGAGAAGGAGAATCAAGCATTGGAAATCCTTAAGAGAGTTCACTCAGACGTGTGTCGACCATTCCAAACAGCTTCCACAACAAAGAACATGTATTATGTGATTTTTCTAGAAAGTGTTGAATTTTCTTCATGCAAAAGAAAGATCATACATTCTCCAAGTTTTGTGAGTTCAAAGCACTGGTAGATAAAGATATAGGGAAGAAGGTGAAGGCTTGAAGGAGCGGCAATGGTGGTGAGTATATATCTAATGAATTCAAGAACTTCTGCGCCAAAGAAGGAATTAAGAGAGAATTGATTGCACCTCATAACCCACAACATAATGGGGTTGTAGAAAGAAAGAACAAAACAATTGTGGGAGTAGCATGAGCTATGTTACATAATCAGGGCCTACCATTGCATATGTGGGTAGAGGAATGCAACACAAACGTATTTGTGCAGAACTATAGTCCTCATCAGATACTTGGCATGAGTATACCAGAGGAGGCTTTTTCAGGTACACCAGAGGAGGCTTTGGCTCATCTATCTATTTCCATGTGATCAAAGATTCCAGGAAGAAGCTAGAACCAACAACAGAGGTTGGGATATTTATGGGGTACACAGGTAATCCCCACAACTATCGGGTGTATTTTTCAACACAGAGGATGACAATTGTCAAGAGAGATGTGAAATTTGATGAGGAGAAAGCCATGCGACTGTCCCTTGAGTGGGATCTTGAATTTCATGTACCAGAGGAACTCTTAGTTCTAAATGATGAACCTCAAGATGTGGAGCAGCCACAAGCATAGGAACATAGAGTGGAAGAAACCAATCATGCAGATCCATCTAACAGAAGTGGTAGGAAGCGCACTAGAGAGTGTTACACTAATTTTTGGTCATCTAACCTGTTACTACTAGATGGACTAAAGTACTCCATGTAAGACCAATGTTACCACTGTAAAATTTTTTTCACTATGAAAAATAATTTAATAACCCATAGTTTATTAAGCTATTTCTGGTCTAAACAGGAAACCCTATGAAGAATAATTAAATAAATCTTTATTTGTTTGATTTTCCTCCAGGGATAATTAACTAAACCACTATTTAATTAATTTTCCTGGCCATATTTAACCCAAAATAGGAAAATTAATTAGATAAATCATTATTTATCTTATTATTTTCTAGGAATAATTATTTAAATAATTATTTAATAATATTCCTTGTTAAATTTGACTAAATCACTTATAAATAATTGAATAAATAATTATTTATTTACTTATTCTTTAACCACATTCTTATAATAATAAATAAATCATTTATTTATTTATTATTTCTAAATAAAGGGATTTGAACAAGTTTAAATTCCTTTTCCCTCCAACAAAAATAATAAAATATTCCATGAAGGTTGGATATAGTTTTGGTTAATAATATTTTAATTATGCACCAATATCTAGACTAACTCAATATTTTGTTATAAATAGAAGGGTTTTCCATTTATTCACTACCTTTTTTTTCCTTGAGATCACCTTTTGATCTATACTTTTGGCCTGACTTTGATCCTCCATCATTGTCATATTTTTCTACTTTTTGCTTGTGAGCTCCCTTTGATTTCCATTTTTGTCTAGGTTTTCTGCACCATCAAGAGAGAGAGATATTGGATCTGAAGCACTTGTGGACATACAAGAACCCATCCCATTGAGGAGGACTGATAACATCTTTCTATGTTCCCTTCCTAGGTGCCATAATACAAAAAATTATTTATAAATTCTTTTCTTTTCCATTGGATGTATGGAGCAAACTCTTGCTTGTTTATGCTGTTTAATGTATTTAACTACATAGATTTGGATTTTTGTAGCATTTATTTTGGTCACCTACTACAAATATAAGGAAATTTACAGCCACATTTGATGTTGGGGTTGTTTTTTATGCACAACTTAAGTGATCTTTTTTAGTATGCCTGCGATTATAATTCACACTAACAACTGACGACTCCACAAGGGTTTTAATTTACGACCGCTGTCGTTTTTCAGATCCCTGCATGACCTGCTGCTTCAGCCCCTAGTTTTTTTCTTCAGCTTCTTATTTTTCATTCCTTGATGTTTTTTTTAACCTTTTTAATCCCAAAACAGTAAAAATTCTAACTTCTGTGTGTTTCTAGGCCTTTTTTCATAAGCAACAGGTATCAGTTGCATTAGAGACGACACTTTTTTATGAAACCTACTCTCGAGATAGCCGAAAGTGCAGGTCACACTTTTTGGCCCAAAACCTATGACCTCAACTCTCAGGTAGCGGATAACTTCCCAAAAACTGCAACCTCAGCGGAAAACAGGTCAGAACCTGCGACCTGTACTTTTTTGCAGGATTTTTTCTGTGATTTTCAGGGTTTATCTGGGGCACTATTCAGGATTGTATGACCTCTGTATTTACCCATATTGGACCTGTAATTTCTTATTTTTACTTTTCAAAGTAGGAACCAAGCCCCCTAGGGCTTCAGTACGCTTCCACATCTTTAGGAGGAGTTTAGCTGAATTAGGTCTTCTGAGATTTCAGTGTTTTTCAGCCATTTTTTCAGATTTGAACCTGAACTTTCAGATCCTTTTTATATTGGTTTTTTATCCATCCAAAACACCTCTTTTTAGTTTTTTTTGGTCCTCCATTAGGGTCCCCTCTTTTTCCCTTTTGGTTGTTGCCTTTCGCCACATATTTTTCAACATTTTTCCCTCTAGTTTCTTGCTATTTTCTACACCTCTTTCCATCATATCTAACCTTTAGATCCTTGTCCCTATTTACCTTAGATACATTGGGCATTTTTTTTGTTTTGAGTAGATTTCGCCCACCCATAGACTAGTTGTTGGGAATCCCTCCTCCTTGGGTTTAAATTTATGCATCTTTAGCTACTTATTTTACTGTCGCTTTCAGTTTTATTTAAAGTTATACAACATCTTTTTTCTTTTTCCTCTACACATGGATGTGCTTAATTAAAATTAACACACTTACCCCACACACACACAGCTAAAGTGAAGAGTGCCTGGTTTACATCGCCAGGCCAATAATTAGAAATTGTAATCAATTGATCTTCAACTCCTTGCCCTTGTTTACCTCTCTTCTATAATGTTTCCACTTAGCCTCAGCTAAGAGGAACATTTAATTTTGTTTTAATTTCTGCATCATGACTAAATGAATAAAGGAGGACATGTAAAACTCCTAAAAATTCTAAATAAATCAATGCCCATGTGAACAAAGACAAATCAGGGCTATGTAAATAATCACTTGCAGGTGTGAAAGAGGTTTGAGCTAAAGACTGGGTCAACCTTGACCAAATCAATAGCACTGTCTAGGTTCATTGCATCTCCAAAGGGGACAACGCAGTTATAGAAGGGAGCCTCTAATGTGAAAAGGGCTATCTCATCAAGATGGTTTAGGGTTTGCAAGAGCTTTCTCATCTTATAAAAGGAGAAGGAGGGAAGCAAGAGAAGGTTGCTGATAGATTATATTTCTGAGTATTTGTCTACTTAGACAAATACCATTCTCTGTTGTTGAGTGGAGGATTGTATTTGAAATTACTGTGCAAGGGTTTCACCTCTTCCTTTGATGATTCAAGGAGGAAAGTTTGCTGAAATGAACCACTATCAGGCTTGAGGCCAAGCTCCTACTTACATTGGCAAGGCTGATCCATTGAGGGTTTTGCTATCTCTGCAAGCTGCAACAAATGGTGATTTAGATCTACAGAGATCTAGTGTATTTTGAGAGCCTCTCTCCATGGAGTGGGTCCTTTGACCTCTTGGAAGAGTGTATCATTTCTTGTACTTTAGATCTACAATTATTCTGCAGTTTTCTGTGTCTCTTGAACTAAAGCACTATCCCACTGGGAAAACTGCATTATTTATGTATGAGGGTTTGTAGGTTGTCTTGCTCATAGTTTAGATCAGAGATCTCTTGTGTTGGGCTTTACCTCCCACTTGGTGATCCATTGATTGGCTTGCTGGTATATGTTCTGTTCAGATATGATCCATTGTAATGAAATTATATATTCAGAAATTTACTGCAGCAGTTTCCAGATTTGCAACTTGTTTCTCATATCTACTCTTATTCATGCATGCTTTTGTCAAAATTCCAAGCGAATCTTGTAGAGAAAAATATAGAGTTTCCAGATTTGATATAGATCTGATATTTTGTCCATATATCTACTATAGATCTAAGTTGTAACTTACATCTGCTAAACCTCCTGAAAAATAATGCTGTTGAAGCATTTCTGCAAATATACATGTGCTCCTGCTCTCTTTTCTGAAGATTTATTGCTGTATTGGCTCACGTTTTCTACTGTATAATGAAAGGGCTTTATCATAATGATTATTTGCTGCTGTAATACTAATATATCAGTCCTCTTGCTAATATCCACTGAAAATTGGCTAAAACTGCGCAATTCCTGAAGCAGTGCTTGCATTTTACTGCAGCCTTCCCCTTTGGGTGCCTTTTTGCTAGTCTACTTTTTGGGAGATCTGTTTAATGTGCCTAAAATGATTTTTTTCAGATGAAATTCCATATGTAAGTCACGTAAAACATAAATTAAGGGAAAAAGGCTTGATCTACGTTATTTTTGCACATTTTTACTTATACAGCGTTTTCCTTGAACACCTTGTTGAAATTCCTGAAGAGGGTTTATTCCAAGTTCTATAGACATAGTCTACAGCTGGCCAGGTAGCCTATGGATCTCATCCTTTCCCTGAAAGGTGAAATATCTAGTAAATTCCTCTGTATTCCATCTCTAAAATAGAATCTTGAGAATCCTGAAAAAGGATCGTTACAATGGTATCAGAGCTCCACTCTTGACACAGCCTGTGCTAACATTGGACCATCAATCATGCTAAATTCCAAAGATGAAGATCCTATTTCTGATAGGGAGA
Source organism: Pinus albicaulis (assembly GCA_034641835.2). NCBI lineage: Eukaryota > Viridiplantae > Streptophyta > Pinopsida > Pinales > Pinaceae > Pinus > Pinus albicaulis. The sequence goes on from CM076577.1 coordinate 1,216,354,832, forward strand.
GAAGATATTAGAATAGAAGTCATAAGAAGTATGACTATACTACTATTTACCTTGACAAGGGTGAAGACAAGGGGAAAGCCCCTGAATCTGTGAATGATAAAGATAAGGAAGCAGAGGAGTTTGAAAAAAATCTCTTGGAGGCTATGCAAGATCTGTACAAGGAGATAAAGGAGATGAATATGGATAGAATGAGGGAATCCCTTGGGAGATTACATCAAGGAGAAAGTTTATATATGTCTCAATTTGGGACTGGTCAACCTGTGAGCTTGCCACAAGCTCTACAGGCCTCACAACGCTCTACAATGACTACCTTCTTGGCTGTAGAGAATGAAGGGCTACAAGAGCCAACCTCTTTGGAAGGTTACTTTGTAGAATATGACTCACAAAGTCAAAGGTTCAATGATAAATTGAGCTTTCAAGAATTTTTCCATCTCAAGGACCGGAGGAGGCCATGGCAGTAGTACAGAGATGGAGGTTTCCTTCAGGGGAGACACCACACTATGGGCAGGTTCTTCTTGCCTAAGTTCAATGGATCACCCTCTTGTTCTACCAAAGCATGGGTGGAGAAGCTGGACATCTATTTCCAGTTGAATAAAGTACATGAAGTAGAAGCCATCAAGATTGTTGCGCTGCATTTTGAGGGATAAGCCCACAATTGGTGGTTTCATGAAATATCTACATTGGGACACAATAATGTGTCCACATATGTTTAGTTCAATAGGAGACTACTGGAGAGATTTTATTGGAAAGATCCGAAGGCCCCTTTCATAAGCTTGGCAAAGCTTAAACAGACAGGAGATGCAGAGGCCTATATCTTTGAATTCCTGAGGTTGTTTGTAATGGTCCTTGATCTATCAGTAGCAAGGAGAGTCTACATGTTCATTGATGGCCTGGAGGAACCTTTGCATGGGTTGGTTAAGTCTACCAAGCCCATCACTTTGCATGATGCCATTGAGAGAGCTAGGGATCTCCAAGATGCCTTGCTAAGAGCAAAGGCAACTTTCCAAAGTAGAACCCCTCACTCTTCTAAGGGGAAAGAAGGGAAAGATGCTCCATCCAAGGAAATATCATTGAAGAAACCTCTTGACATTGATCTCTGGAGGGAGTTGAGGAAAAAGAGATTATGTTTCACTTGTCAAGAGCCATGGGTATCGGGACATAAATGTGCTGCTGGGAGAGCACACTATATTGAAGTCTTCTCTGATTTTGAGGAGGAAGAGGGAAATTATGGACCTAGAAGAGGTCACAGTGTTGGTGATGATGAGGAGGAGGATCAATCACCATCCAGAGAGGAAGAAGGAGCCTTTGCTCCAACAAGTGGGACTCTTGCTTCTTTGAGAGGAGTGCCCAAGTACTTGACCCTCAGAGTGCAAGGTTCGGTTATGAACCAAAGAGTGTCTATTCTGATTGATAGTGGGGAAACCCAAAAATTTATTGATGCTCATCTTGTGGAGAGGAGAGGGATCCCCACTGATACTTTTGATGGGTTCTCTGTTTTGGTTTTGGGAGATAGAACTATGTAGTGCATGCAGTATGTTCCATCACTTTATGTGACTATGGGAACCTACATCTTGGTGGACCATTTCTTTGTAGTTGACATAATAGACACCAACATCATCTTGGGTGTCCAGTGGTTGATTACCTTGGGAAACATCACCACTGATTGGAAGGCCTTGCAGATGGAGTGGGTGGATTTGAAGAGTGGGAAACAACAAATCATTCAAGGCATGCACACCTATCCTTCACCTAATGTTTCCACCCAAACAACAAAGATGGAATTGCATAGTGGGGGCAAGGACGTCATAGTTCCTTCTCTCATGTTTATGAGAATGCTGCAAGGAACATTCCTACATCATGGAAAGCCACTTGGAATGCCATTAGATTCTGATCAAGTGGGGAAAGCCTCACAAAGTGCTGGAGAAATGGAGGAGAAAGCCACAGTGCTGTGGGAGGAAGAAAAGGGGAGGATCAACCTTCCCAAAAATAAATTTGGCATATGTAATGCCAAAGAAACAATCAGAAACAAGGCAAGCACCACCATAGATGCATCAACATCACTATCCTTGCTGAGCTATGTAGATCCATATTGGAGATCTCAACTCCTTGTGGAGTACTCCAAATATCTGCACACCGGGATGATATTAGATGGCATGAAGCAAGGAGGAGGCTATTTGGTCCATGAAGGGGTCATCTATCATCTTGGTAAAGTATTATTGTCTCAAGCCTCCAAGCTTAAGAAAGAAATACTACAAAGAGCACACAAAGAGTTCCTTTCTAGCTATATGCAATCGGCAAGAATCTACTCCCTAATCATGAGGAGTTTTGATTGGGAGGGTATGCAGTAAGAATTGCATCAGCACTATGATTGGGAGGAACTACATCAGCACTTACAAGAGTGCAGCAGTTATGAGGGGATGGGGCAGCCAAAGGATCATATGAAGGAGACATTTCAGCCATCTCTTCCTTCTCTTAAAAGAGGAGAAATGCCCATGCCTAACTCCATGTGTGTGGGAGACTTGAATGGTAAAGAATCTGATCTTATGGAGCATGTTTATTTTTTTGATTTGACACACTCTCTTACCATATGTATGCAGATCTCATGGCATTGATGAGGCTGATAAAGATTCCAAATCTGGCCACTCCCTTGAGGTGCAAAGGGAGATTATCTATCATGATGGGTGCTTCCCAAAAGCACCTAACTTGGGTATCACTTTCAGCCATGTCATAGTGACCCATGCAACAAAGACGTGGTGTGAATACCACTTGCCACACTCAGATTTACTCAAGACAAGGAGTGAAATGCATTGGTATCTTATGTGGGATTGTGACCCACCTCCTCAAGTGCATATTTCAGTTTGCATATATGTGATTTTGCTTCCATACATAGATGATATATTGGTGTTGTTTATGGGTTTTTATTGGCAAAAAGTGGGCAGTGTATATGTACCACATGGGATGGAAATTTATCCTATAATTCATGATACATGTTTTAGATGTGACATTGCTTCACCCATGTTTATTTCTGTTGAGTTTTACATTCCTAAAGGGATAGACTATGCACCTATCCTGTTAGGATTGGAGGAGAAATTTCTAATGTATTGGCTTGATGAGCACTTGGTCCATGATGAAAACTTGATCCTTGATGGTGCCATCAATGGAGAAGGAGAAGAACTATAGCTCTTGCCCTGTCAGTTGCTTGAGGACAAGCAACATTTTGGAGGGCAGGACTGTAATGTTCCCACTTAGCCTCAGCTAAGAGGAACAATCAATTTTGTTTTAATTTTTGCATCATGAATAAATGAATAAAGGAGGACATGTAAAACTCCTAAAAAGTTTGAATAAATCAATGCACATGTGAACAAAGACAAATCAGGGCTATGTAAATAATCACTTGGAGGTGTGAAAGAGGTTTGAGCTAAATACTGGGTCAAACTTGACAAAATCAACAACGATGTCTAGGTTCATTGCATCTCCAAAGGGGACAACGCAGTTCTAGAAGGGAGCCTCTAATGTGAAAAGGGCTAACTCATCAAGATGGTTTAGGGTTTGCAAGAGCTTTCTCATCTTATAAAAGGAGAAGGAGGGAAACAAGAGAAGGTTGTTGATAGATTATATTTCTGAGTATTTGTCTACTTAGACAAATACCATTCTCTGCTGTTGAGTGGAGGATTGTATTTGAAATTCCTGTGCAGGGGTTTCACCTCTTCCTTTGATGATTCAAGGAGGAAATTTTGCTGAAATGAACCACTATCAGGCTTGAGGCCAAGCTCCTACTTACATTGGCAGCGCTGATCCATTGAGGGTTTTTCTATCTCTGCAAGCCACAGCAAGTGGTGATTTAGATCTGCAGAGATCTAGTGTATTTTGAGAGCCTCTCTCCATGGAGTGGGTCCTTTGACCTCCTGGAAGAGTGTATCATTTCTTGTACTTTAGATCTGCAATTATTCAATATTTTTCTGTGTCTCTTGAGCTACAGCGCCGTCCCACTAGGAAAACTGTGTTATTTATGTATGAGGGTTTGCAGGTTGTCTTGCTCATAGTTTAGATTAGAGATCTCTTATGTTGGGCTTTGCCTTCCACTTGGTGATCCATAGATTGGCTTGCTGGTCTATGTTCTGTTCAGATCTAATCCATTGTAATGAAATGATATATTCAGAAATTTACTGCAGCAGTTTCCAGATCTGCAACTTGTTTCTCAGATGATCTACTCTTAGTCATGCATGCTTTTGTCAAAATTCCAAGTGGATCTTGTAGAGAAAACTATAGAGTTTCCAGATCTGATATAGATCTGATATTTTGTCCATAGATATGATCTAGATCTAAGTTTTAACTTACATCTGCTAAACCTTTTGAAAAATAATGCTGTTGAAGCATTTCTGCAAATATACATGTGCTCCTGCTCTCTTTTATGAAGATTTATTGCTGTATTGGCTCATGTTTTCTACTGTATAATGAAAGGGATTTATCATAAAGATTATTTACTTCTGTAATAATGATATATCAGTCCTCTTTCTGATCTCCACTGAACATTAGCTAAAACTTCACAATTCCTAAAGCAGTGCTTGCATTTTACTACAGCCTTCCCCTTTGGGTGCCTTTTTGCTAGTCTACTTTTTGGGAGATCTGTTTAATGTGCCTAAATTGATTTTTTCTGATAAAATTCCATATTTAAGTCACATATAGCATAAATAAGGGGAACCAAGCCCTGATATGTGTTATTTTTACACATTTTTACTTATACAACGTTTTCCTTGAACACCTTGTTGAAATTCCTGAAGAGGGGTTATTCCAAGTTCTATAGACAGAGTCTACAGTTGGCCAGGTAGCCTCTAGATATCATCCTTTATTTGAAAGGTGAAATATCTAGTAAATTCCTCTGTATTCCATCTCTGAAATAGAATCTTGAGAATCTTGAAAAAAGGATCATTACATCTTCCTTATTGGGTTCCATGTCTATTTTCCATCATTGCACCCCCAAGGCGTTTATCTCAGAGAATCCAAGGCATTCATCCTTAGTTTCTATTAGGAAGGATTACCCCACCACGTAGGGTTCAAGTTAGTCATCCACTGAGTCCCCATTCTAACTCTGATTCTGGTTCATCGGGTTTCCCTTATGCTTCTATCCCCTGTTCTCCTCCACCTTTCAACTTCACCATGTCTGGTGTAGGACATACCTTTGGTGGTGGCCCCAACTCTAATTCTAGAACCGCTACTAGTGGATCCGCAACAAGAATGATTCTGGCTACTCCCTTGCTTCCTTATATGGCAGGCCTTAGCCTTCTTGATTTCAACTAGTTGATTTATGACCCCATACACCGTGATCCAAGTTGGCCTGCTATGCCAACCAAGCTTCCTTCAGACATCCATGATTTTGAAAGAAATGCTGGAGAGGATCCTACCAACCATTTTCATTCTTTCCACATGTGGTGTTCGTCCAAATCTATTACTGATGACTCTGTCTGTCTTCGGTTATTCCAGTGCTTAGTGGAGAAGATTCTAAGTGGTATTTCGACCAAGTCGCTGCCTCTCATACTAATTTTGTGACTCTTGCAAAGGTGTTTCTGTCCTACTTCCATCTTCCCCTTTGATATGACACCGGTACCAAACTTTTGACCACTTTCCGTTAGACTTCTGCCACTCGCTTATCTACCATGTTCAAGAATGGCGCAGAAGGAAAAGCCTATGTCAAGCCCCTATTTTTGAAGACCATGTCTACATGGAATGGTTTCTCAGATCCCTTTTTCCCTCTATTGGTAAAGATGTCGCATCCCACTTTCCTTAGACTGAGGAAGAAGCCCTCCAAGTTGCCTTGAAATATGACTTGATCTACGCGCAATATGGTTATGTTTATACCATCTTACTTAATCTCCCTAGACCTGGTGGTGCCAACGCACTAGGGGCATCTCATGCCACCGGTGGTATCATTGGATCCATTTCACATTCATACGATCATCCTCCTATGGGTTATGGTTTCCCTCAGGGAGGGGCCAAATCCTCCAACACTTTTCCCCCTCCCGACAGCATGTATCTAGGATACGACATGCCTCACGCCTTTTCCTAATCACATCCTTCGATGCCAGGGCCTGATTTTCCCAAATTGTTTACCCCAATGTTTCTCAACCTCCTTACTATCCATATCCATAGCCCGATGATCTAGCTCCTCCAGCACAAGCACCTCAGCCTCCCATGCCTTCTCAAGCTTAGCAGCAGCATCCACCCTGCCCTCAGGGTCAGGTGTATGCATAGCAGAGTGAAACTAATCCTCTCACTTCCAAAAAGAAGAGGAAAGGCAACTAGAACCAAACCTCTTTAGGTAATCCAGGAAACAATCCCCAAGGGAATACATCTAACACTGCATCCCAGCAATAGGGCGCTCAACCCAAGCAGGACAGGCCTCTTCGCATGAATAAGCCTTATTCTTGTTGTATTTTCCATGGTCACTATACCAATGATTGTCCATTTTTACCTTAGATGCGTCAAATGTGGGAAGCCCAAGAAACATATCGAGAACAACAAGCCTCTTCTTCGGTTAATCCTAATGTCGCGCCTATCCAACCGGATGTGTTTACCAATCCTTTCCCCAAGCAAGGATACGTGGCTGCCCAACCCCCTCAAGGTTAGGAAACCACTCAAACTCCCCCATATGGTACCTATGACTACTATATTCTCATGATGAACTCTGACCAGGCCAATACTGCTGATCTCAACCTTCAGACTTAGTCATGCCAGTACACCAAGCCTCCCGCTACATCCACCATTGAGCCCCCGTATTAAGGTCCCACAGAGCCAATTTCAACACCCAATGATCCTTTACATATCCCTCAACCTAATGTAGAGGTACATACCAAGATCCCCAAGGGACCGTTACGTCGAAACTCTGCTTTCGGTAAGGCCGCTGTAGTATTCCCAAATGAGAAAAGCAGGAATATAGTGAAAAATTATGGAACAATAGTGTAAAACATCATTTAAAAGCAAGAGGCCAATATGGAGACCTATCATATGTTATAATAGTAGAAAAATATACATGAATAATGGGCCATAAGATACACAACAAGAAAGTACAAGCCTCCTATGGAATAATGAGGTGCTGCTACTATATGTAAAGCTGGAAGACTCTCACAGCATTGTTTTAAAATATTTGCTATAGAAAATGATTATACATCTGATCTAGGGCTGATATGTGCCTCAAAATATAGATCTACTACAGATCTGAGCACTATACAACCTCCTTTGAAGAACCCCTTAAGGGTTTTCAACAAAACACCATATACAAGATGGGGGTCTAGGCCCTAGGGCTGAAGATCCACTGCAAAATACAGATTTGGAAAGTGTGGATGATCTGATATGATAAATACAATAGCCTCCTCCAATATATCCTCTAAGTGAAAGGCAGATCCCATTCATTGGAAAACCAACTCTCCAAATGGTGTGCCAATCCACCCTGCAACTCCTCCTACAGAAATAACAAAGATATAGAAGAAAATTGTGCTGTTGGGATAAATAAATGGTTGGCCTGATGCTAAGATATGAAAATAAGAATAAGGTCCTTCCTTACTGTCCTCCCAATGGAAAGGAAGCCTCCTCCACTGAAAATGAGTAATGAAATAACCCAGATCTAGTCTCCACTTGCTGCAACCTGCAAAACAACCAAACCCTCAACAGGATCTGCGCTGTAGATGAAAGAAGAAGCTTGGCCTTAAGCCTGATAGTGGAAAATGTAGTAAAATACTCCTCTAAGAGCTTCTCAATGGAAGAGGTGGGATTCCTGATCAGGAGCACCCAGTGCTAAACAACACTCAATCTCAGCTAAAAAATAAGAGAAAGATATATGTCTAAATAAACCATATATTCAGAAATATGATATACATCAACATATTCAATATGGCTGCCATCCTCTTCCTTAAATAATATATTAGCTTTCAAACCCTAATCCCCATCCAATAATAGCACTACTTTCACACAAAGCATCTCCATCTAAAACTGTGCTGTCTCTCATTGATGACCACTCCTCCATGACAACGATGTTTGATTTGGTCAAGGTTGACCCAGTCAAGGTGTTCCAGCCCCTTTTCACACCTAAGGGTGCTCAATTAAGCTGCCAAGGTTTATATATTTTCATATTGGCATTGATTTATTGATTATTAAGGAGAATTATGGACCTCCATTGTCCTCTTATTCATTAAACAAAGCAACAAAGAAAAATTGAAGATTCCAATTAGCTCATGGCTAATTGGGAATATCACAATCCTCCCTTCCCAAATGTTGCTTGTCCTCAAGCAACTGACAAGGTGAGTGGTACAAATCTCCATCATTGGTGACACCAACATGTGATAAGCTTCCCTCATAAGCTAAGTGTCTACCAATACATCCCTCCATGAATTTCTCCTCCAAAGTTCTCATGAGATGCAAATAATCCATCCCACAAGGAGACAATAGTTCAAATGAAACAAACATGGTTTGCCCAATATTCTCCTTGAAACATGTAGCTTAATGAACATGGAGAATCTCTCTCCCATAGGGCACATGCATTTCTCCCATCCTCCCTCCAAACATTCCCATAAAAATTATAAGTACATCATCAATGTATGTGATCAAAATTAAGTACAAACAAACAGAAATTTTTGCAAATGGAGGTGGGTCATAGTCCCACATGTGGAACCAGCACAGTAAATCTCCTGACTGCATCATATATTGATATGGTAAGTGGTTTCCCCACCACTTAATTTCTGCCCAAGTCATCTCACCATGGATGAAAGTGTGGCATATGTTTGGTGCTTTTGAAATGCACCCACAATGATACAAAATCTCCCTTTTTCCTCCAAGGGAGTGGCCATGTTTAGAAATGTTTGTGGCCCAAATTTGGCCATAAAGTTTGTATGGAATAATGCTCCTCCTTGGAGCTATGACCTACATATACATGGTAAAGGAATGCATATATTCATCAAATAAAACATTATGTACATAAGCATGTTCTTTACCCAAAGTTCTCCTCATACAAATGGAGTGGCTCATAGATATATATCCTCTCATTCCAAAAGAGGAAAGAGGTGGCTGAAATAACTCCTTCATTGAGTCATGTCTCTCTTCAAACTCCACATGGGTTATGCATCTTTGTAAATTCTGATATAGTTCATCTTCAAAGCCTCCCCAAGTGTAGCTTTCCATGATAGTGTTGTAGACCTTCATGGAATAAGTATGGCTGAAAAAGAACTCTTCATAAGCCCTTTGTAGTAACTTTTCCTTCAGCTTGGAGTCTCTATTTAAGAATATCCTACCATGATAGTAGATGACTCCTTCTTGGACTGAATAGTCCTCTTCATGTAGCTGGTCATCAAGTATTATGCATGTGAAAAGATCCTTGGAATAATCCACCAACAGTTGGAATTTCCAATATGGTTCAATATTCCATAGTGACAACATTGATGATCTATCACAAAGAATATTTGTCATATGACTGCTCTCCTCCTTGACATCTCCCATGCCAAAGGTATATGTTGGAAGGTCATTCCTTCCATTCTTCTCCTCCCACATCACAGAATCTGAAATGAGAGTTGGTAATGATGATGTTGGGAGAATGTCTCCCTCCTCCTTGAGTCTACCCAAGACTCTCAACGCTGTATCATGGCCTTCTAATGCTCCCATCCTTCCTGGATCTATTCTTGGAGAATCATTTTGTGAGACATCTCTCACCAAATTTGAATCAGGTGGCCTCCCAGGTGGTTTTCCACTAAATAATAGTGTCCCATGCAACAGTCTCATAAGCATAATAGATGGGATTGTTAGGTCCTTGCTTCCACTGCACAAATCCATCTCTGTTTTCTATGTGGAAGTGGTATGTGAGGGATATGTGTGCATGATTTTAATCATTTGAATATTTCCACTCTTTCTATCCACCCATTCCATCTGCAAAGTCTCCCAATCAGTGGTGACTTTCCCCAAAGTAATCAACCATTGCACACCCAATATGACATTGGTGTCAGGTATGTCAACCAAAAAGAAGTGATCAGTTAATGTATATGTTCCCATGGTGACTGATAAGGATGGAACATAATGAATAAATTGCATAGTTCTATCTCCGGGGACCAAAACAGAAAATCCCTCAAAAGCATTAGTGGGTATTTCCCTCCTTTGCACTAGTTGGGCATCAATAAAATTGTGCGTAGCCCCACTATCAACCAAAATAGAAACACTCTGATTCAAGATGGAACCTTGAACTCTTAAGGTCAAGTACTTAGGTACTCCTCTCAATGATGCAAGAGCCCCTCCAATGGGAGAAAATGCTCCATTCCCATCTCCTGATGGTGTTGGTTCATCTCCTGCAGTGTTAGTGTTGTGACCTCTTCTTGGTTCATCTTCTTCTTCCTCCTCATCATCTAAGAAGACATATATGTAGTGTTCCTTTCATGCTACACATCTATGTATGGGTGCCCAATATTCTTGGCATGTGAAGCAAATCTTCCTCCTCAAATCTCTTCGGAAATCATCATCAAGAGGTTTTTTTATTTTGGCTCTCCTTTGAAAGAGGAGCCTTTTATTCTTTTCCCTTTGATGGAAAAGATGGCTTATGCTGAAATGTTGACTTTGCTTTTGGCAAGGCATCTTGAAGTTCTCTAGCCCTTTCAATGGCATCTTGTAGGGTAGTGGGCTTGGTAGAATTAACCAACCCATGAAGAGGTTCATCTAACCCATCAATGAACATATACACCCTTCTTGCTGCAGATAAATCAGGAACCATAACAGAAAGTCTTAAGAATTCAGAAATGTAAGTTTCTGGATTACTTAATTGTTTTAGCTTTGCAAGCCCCATGAATGGTGCTTCATGATATCTTCTATCAAAACTTTCCACTATCCTCCTAGTGAACTCTGAATATGCAGTTACATTGGCATGACCCAATGTAGACAAGCCATGGAACCACCAATCATGTGCTTCACCCTCAAGGTGCAACACTGCTATCTTAATGGCCTCCATTTTTGGAACTTTGTTCAACTGGAAGTAGATGTCAAGTTTCTCTACCCATGATTTTGCAGTGCACTTGGATGACCCATCAAAGTTGGTTAAGAAAAATCTACCCATAGTGTGGTGTAGATCATGATTCTGAATGAATCCACCACTTCTATTGTGATGCCTTGGTCTTCTATTGTCGTTGATTTGAAAAAATTCTTGAAAACTCAAGTTGTCCTTGAATCTATGAGTTTGAGACTCAAACTCCATAAAATATTCTTCAAGGGATTCTTGCTCTTGAAACCATTCATTTCCCACAGCTAAGAATGTAAGAATTGTAGAGCGTTGGGAAACTTGTGGTTGCTGCATTGGTTGATCATTCCAGTGATGAGACATGCCAGAGCCTTCACCATGATGAAATCCTTTAGGGGATTAATTGTATCTATCCATTCTCATCTCCTTGATCTCTCTAGAAATGTATTGCATGGCTCTAAGAAGGATCTTAGGGAACTCCTTCTCTTCATATTCTCCTCCAGATAAAGGGGTTTTACCCTTGTCTTCTTTGTCATTTGTATAATCAAACTTCCGGTGTCTTCTTCTTTGATACCTCTTCTCTCTATCAGTGAGAGGCTCTCCTTATTAAGATGACATATTGACTTTTCAAGATGCACAGGTTGTGCCAAGATTATGCTCTGATACCACTGTAGTATTCCCAAATGGGAAAAGCAGGAATATAGTGAAAAATGTTGGAACAATAGTGTAGAACATAATTTAAAAGAAAGAGGCCAATATGGAGGCCTATCATGTGTTATAACAACAGAAAAATATACATGAATAATGTGCCATAAGATACACAACAAGAAAGTATAAGCCTCCAATGGACAAAATTCCTCCAAAATGAGGTGCTGCTTCTATATGTAAAGCTGGAAGACTCTCACAGCGCTGTTTTAAAATATTTTCTATAGAAAATGATTATACATCCAATCTAGGGCTGATATGTGCCTCAAGCGATAGATATACTACAGATATGAGCAGTATACAACCTCCTTTGAAGAAACCCTTAAGGGTTTTCAACAAAACACCATATACAAGATGGGGATCTAGGCCCTAGGGTTGAAGATCCACTGCAAAATATAGATCTAGAAAGTGTGGCTGATTTGATATGATCAATACAATAGCCTCCTCAAATAGATCCTCTATGTGAAAGGTAGATCCCCTTCACTAGAAAACCAGCTCTCCAAATGGTGTGCCAATCCACCTTGCAACTCCTCCTATAGAAATAACATAGATTTGGAAGAAAACTGTGCTGTAGGGATAAATAAATGGTTGGCCTGATGCCAAGATCTGAAAATGAGCACAAGGGCCTTCCTTACTGTCCTTCCAATGGAAAGGAATCGTCCTCCACTGAAAATGAGCAATGAAATAACCCAGATCTAGTCTCCACTTGCTGCAACCTACAAAACAACCAAACCCTCAATAGGATCTGCGATGTAGATGAAAGAAGAAGCTTGGCCTTAAGCCTAATAGTGGAAAATGTAGTACAATACTCCTCCAAGAGCTTCTCAATGGAAGAGGTGGGATTCCCGATCAGGAACACCCAGTGCTAAACAACACTCAATCTCAGCTAAACAACAAGAGAAAGATATATTTCTAAACAGATCAAATATTCAGAAATATCATATACATCAACATATTCAATATGGCTGCCATCCTCTTCCTTAAAAATATATGAGCTTGCAAACCAGAAGCCCCATCCAATAATAGCACTACTTTCATACAAAGCATCTCCATATAAAATTGTGTTGTCTCTCATTGATGACCACTCCTCCATGACAACGCTGTTTGGTTTGGTCAATGTTGACCTAGTCAAGGTGTTCCAGCCCCTTTTCACACCTAAGGGTGCTCAATTAAGCTGCCAAGATTTATCTCTTTTCATATTGACATTGATTTATTGATTATTAAGGAGAATTATGGACCTCCATTGTCCTATTATTCATTAAACAAAGCAACCCAACAAAATTTAATATTCCAACTAGCTCATGGCGAATTGGAAATATTACAACCGCCCGCACCTACAGTATAGTAGATGACTTGGTGCACTCCCCTACCGCCATGTCAATGATTGAACTCCTCCAGTTGTACCCTTCACAACGAAAATCTCTACTAACTGCTATGGGCACTATGGATCCTTAAAATTATTGTTTGATTCCCTTCAATGTTGACAAGTCAGATAACCCACCCCTTCCTATATTCGTCGCCTTCCAAATACCTGTCAAGATTTGGAATTCCAATGCTAACAGATTGATGCTAGATGCAAAAAAGAATGTAGGTGCACCTACATCACATCGTAGGCAGAGAATGTCCCCAGACAGGTATACTGGATACATGGATCTTATGAGAGAATGTATTATGACATAACCATCATCTTTCTAGGAAGAAATGCAGCAGTTGGTATGGGTTGATGCCATGGTTGAGGAGTATGACTCCATTATCAGAAACAGTGCATGAGAAGTGGTCCCAAGACTAGTGGGGAAGTCTGTGATTGGATCCAGGTGGATCTATAAGGTGAAGCCAGAAATAGATGGGAGTGTGGAGAAATACAAGGCTATATTTGTGGCCAGTGGATTTTCACAGGTAGAGGGGATTGACTGCGAGGAGGCTTTTGCACCAGTTGCAAGGTAATCATTGATTAGATCCATTCTTGCACCCTCAGCTTGGATGGGATGGCAGATACATCAGATGGATGTAAAGACAACCTTTTTCAATGGAGTTATTAAGGAAGAAGTGTACATTAAGCAAACAGAAGGTTTTGAGACCTTAGATAGGGAGTTGCATGTGTGCAGACGGAAGAGAGCACTGTATGGGATGAAACAAGCACCTCTTTCTTGGTACACCGGGATCAAAAAATATTTCACTGGGTTGGGCTTCACAAAGAGTGAAGCGGATGAAAACCTATATCATTTTGTGGTTGATTGTAAGATTTTTATTTTTGTACTTTATGTAGATGATTTGATACTGACAAGTGATGAGAAAATCATAACTTCTTGAAAAGAGGATATTGTAAGAGAATTTGAGATGAAGGACATGGGGCTCTTAAATTATTTACTTGGTTTGGAAATATGGCAAAGAGATGGGGAGCTATTTGTATATTAGGGCAAGTATTCTAAGGAGATTCTGAGGAAATTCCTCATGGAGGGAAACAAACCCATGGAGACTCCTCTTGTAGGAAACTAGAGGAAGGAGGATGCTACTTTAGGTGAGGTAGTGGATGCTACTATTTACATGCATCTTGTGGGTTCACTTATGAATTTGGTAAACACATGACTAGACATATGCTACATAGTTAACCAACTTAGTCAAGCTACGGTTAAGCCAACCAAGCTCTTTTGGAAGGTGGGGAAGCCTTTTTTGAGATATCTCAGGGAACTATAGAGTATGGATTATGGTACAAACAAACAAAGGGAGTGAAGCTTCAAGGCTTCACCAATGCAGATTGGGCAGGAATTCCATCAGACATGAACATCACATCAGGGGGTATCTTCAACATAGGATCAATAACAGTTTCTTGGTACAACAGGAAACATAGATCAATTGCACTAAGTTTAGCAGAGGCAAAGTACATGACAGCTAGTCAGGCTGCATGTGAGGCCATCTGGATAAGGAAGATACTTATTGGTTTTTTCAGTCATCAGATGGATCCAACAGTGATACATTGTGATAACTAGAGTTGCATAAAAATCTCAGTTAATCTGGTATTCATGACAAGTCCAAGCATATTGATATCTGGTATCACCATCTCAGAGATTATGTTCAGAGGTGCATTATGTTGTTGAAGTACATTCCCACGGAGAATCGGGATGCAGACATCTTGACGAAGGCTCTGGAAAAGAGAATATTTGAATACCATAGAGGCAAGATCGAGGTAGCTAATGATCCATTTCTTGTTGAGAGGGAGTTTTGAAATTCAAGAAGAAATGTGCCCACATACTATTGAGGAATTTCAGTCACACATTGGTGAGAAATTCAGTTACACATTAGTATGAAATGTGGGTGTCTAATTTTTTTTCCCTTAATTAAATTGGACAATAAATTGTAATTTCATCTCATAAAAACTTTTATTAGTTAACTAAGTCATGATGACTGAGTTAGCTCAAGAAATTCGAGTTGAGGGTCTTAGATGAGGCATGTAGAGTGATCCTAATATTTTGGGGGTCCAGTTGTAGTTGTAGCACTAGTGTGGTGTGAGTGTAATTAGTTAACTCAAATTAATTGAGTTAAAATCAATTTAACTAGTTCTAACTGAGTGATGAATTAGTGAGAGGTCCAGTGAATTAAATTAGATTTAATTCACAAGTAGTGATCAACCAGATAACTGATGATTCACTATTAATATTTTCATGCATGTAAATTCTGATGAAGACCCAGTTGAGACAGAGGTTAAAGGGAACATAGCTATCAATTGTATTATTAGAAAATTTCCAAGTTTAATTATAAGGTCATAAGAAGGCCATGATGGATTGCGCAATCAAGAAGGATGAATTTCCTATTTGATAGGGGCTTATTTCCCTAGGAATTGCATGATTAAGGTAGGTTGAAGGAAGGCAAGGAATTGGCTATGTGTTTGTCCAATTTTTCCTAGATCAATGTGAGACAATTGGCAGAGTGCAAGAGATTCTTGTGAGCAATAATGCATTGTATTTTTTCATGATTGATTAACTTTATACATTATATGATAGCAGGGTTTTGAGAAGTTTCCTTCCCCAAGAATATCTTGTGTTGTACAATTTATTTAATTTTTTCTCTTACTTACATGTGATTGAGTGATCGTGTTTTATATTCCACAAATATTGTAGAAAGATTCAATATCTTGTTTTAGTACATCACAAGATCGGATTGAATCCATTGGTATAATTTCTACATAGAATTCCAATCTGAAATAAAGAGGAATCAAGATACCTTATAGGGATATTAGAAACACACTAGCCCTGTTTCCTTCTTTTGAATAGGCACTGTTGAAGTATAACTTCCATACATCATTAATTTTTAGTAACTTTTGGTTCACCTAAAATGAGGACTGAACCTGTGTTTCTTCCTGAATTAGATCATCTTCTTCTAGTAGCAAGCAGGAGAAATTCCTCTCTTTACCATATAAAGGGGTGTTATTCGAACAATCAACTCTAGTAACCATATTTACAAATATTGATTCCCTGCAGAGTCACCTTTATTATCCTCCAAACACTCAGATAGTATCATAAGTCAAGTCTAGTTTTATAGACCCTCCAATATTGGATCCCCATGACCAGGATAAGACTCATGCCGAACCCTATAGGGACATCTACCACTAGAATATCTATCACTACACTCTTTGCAGAAATTTGAGCCAAATTTACAACCAACTCTTTGATCATCTTGTTATCACTCCACCATATTCCCAAGGTCGAGGAAGGAATCCCAACAGAGGTAACCACAAACCAAGCTTTTGACTTGATAGCTAGCCCTATCAAGTTAGAGAGGGCTCTCTTGAAAAGGGGCCACAGCCAGAAGGGCTGGAGAAATTAGGTTTTTAGGCTAGGTATAGAGTGCAGGGGTTTTTTTTGAAATGATCTGGTTGGGTAAATCAACGAATAATGAAATTAGGTCAAGGAAAAATAGGTCAAGGCTATAGAGTTAGGGTTGCAGGGATGAATGGGGTAGGGTAGGTATAATGTCAATCAATTGAGGGAAATGGTTATGGAATGGTTTAGGAAATGTAAGGAGGCTGAGGGAAGAATAAGAGATGTATTTCTCTCAGACAGAATATGTGAAACAAAATATGATCAGTTACCCAAAACAGAGCATGTTTAGCATGTATTCTGAATTTTACACTTATAAAAGATCATAATCATAGACATGAAAGTGAATATGAACAATACATTCACACATATGTCATTGAATAAGAAACAATGAAATACATTTAATACCACAGGTATCCCATAAATATAGCTACAAATCCTTTTGTATTAATGGCCAAAACTAAATACAAAGTCTTCTTGATCCACAAAGAAAAATGAAACTGATTCCAACCTTTGACTCCAGTGAAGATATGAGCTAAATAGACCTAAAAACCACCTCCACTCATCCATAGGGGTAGAATTCATGATATGAGGGAGATATTACATAAAAATCTAAATTGATAGCTAGAGTGTAGGATGAAAAACGTGACTCATTCCTATCCTGAATGAACTGATTCATTACACCTCAAATGGTTGAATTACCTAATGTATTTACCCTAGGTAAAATTAAAAACATGATATTTACATTCATCTTGACCATTTACATAAGTAAATACCTCATTTCCTAAAGTAAAAGTCAAACTAGAGTGAAAATTCAAAATTTTTTGAAGACTGTGTAAAATACATTTTTCTTGTGAAACGCGCAGCGTCCAGGCAGAAAAATTGACCTCTGTTCAAGGCTAATTTTGATTTCCTTTTTGGTGTCCAAATCAACTCCATGATATCTCATTGGAAATCCCTTTGAGTCTGCTTTCTAAAAATACCTCCAGTTTTCAAAATGTTTCTTATTTTCCCTGTCAAAAACCTGTTCTCCCAAGATTCGTAAACACACAGCAACTAGGTAGGTTTGGAGGTAGATGGACCAGTTCTCCTCCAAACATGGAATTTTGATGGTTTTTTTAGCTTTTGATGGACCAGTTCTCCTCCAAAAACTCTGAAAATTTCTAGGGTTGATGTCCTCATCAATAAAAACCTATGGGTAGTGGCCATTTTTCATTTTTAGGTTCCAAAAAAGAGTGTAGCATCTAGGTCGCTACACGCTTAGGAAAATCTATGTGTGCAAAAATACTAAAAAACACAGAAATTTCACCTTTTTGAAGACCACATTTGGAGGCCTTCCTTGTGTCCAAATTAGGCCCAGGATAGCTTGCTAAAAATCCAGTCAAGTCTAATTTCCAAATATACCTTTGGGTTTCTGATTGGAGTTGATTTTCCTTGTAAAAAATTAATTTTCCCAAAACTGGTCAAAACATGCTGAATAAGGGTGCATAAATGCAGGGTGCCGTTGCAAGCAACTTTTGGAGGTCTTAATAAACTAAAAATTGAGCTAAAGATGGATAATTGGAAATATATCTCAATATATTTATCATTTTACTTGTCAATAAAGTCATTTGGACACTGCAGCTATGAGAAAACTTGATTTTCCCAAGGTCAATCCAGAAGTGAAACGACTCTCCTATGGCACCTGTATTTTTGAAATTTATCTAAAACCATAACACCTGTGTAAAAAATGAAGGATTGTTTTCTTACTTGGCCTATGATGGAAAAAAACCTCTCTCACTTTTGTCAAATTCATATTTTTTTTTGGTCAGAAACACAGTTTGAAGAAAAACTGGCCCTATGAGTGGCAAATGACTTGACTCTTGGAATGAATTCTCAAAAAATGATGGAGACATGAGGTTTATGTACAGAAATGACCTCCCTTATACCTCATCTTCTTAGATGTCTTTGATTCCATAGCAAACCCTAGCTCAGTGGGAGAGGAAATTAGGGTTTGGTGTGGGCAAAATAAGGGATTTAGGACTGCCTTGTAGAGTAAGGGGAATGAAGGGGTTAGGGGTTGTCTAAATTTTTGGGGAAATTTGGGGGGATAGGGATATATGTTAGAGAGTAGGGGAAAGTGGAATTTCAAGGATTGAGTGAGGGAAAGGGGTCCAAAAGGGAAAAAAACAACCCTAACCTAAGAAGGTGTCAAGAGTGTAGAAATAGGCTAGGGTTTGTAGGATATGAGGGAAATGAGAGCATTGGGCATGGGAAAAGTTTAGGGGAGGTAAATGGAGTGTAGGTGAGGTTGATCGTGATGGCTTATAGAGAAAATGAGTGCCTCTTTGGTGTTATAATGGCCTTTATACTTGATAGATTGAATGAATTAGCTCTTGGAACCCATTTTAATTTCTTCACATTCATCTTTGAAATTTGACATTGTACCTTTGCATGTGAATTTTTCCTTTGAAAAATGATCATATGATGAGCTTAGAACACTAGGATTTGAAATTTTGAGGCTTTGACATCTGGAACCTTGGGTTGGCAATTTGGGAACCTTGTACTTATTACATTTGAAAGACATAAAATTACATAATGAAAATAAAAATTATTACATTGTGAAATCAAAATTACATGTTGAAATGAGAATTTTTCTTTATAAGTCATATTCACATGGCAAAGAGAATTTTATTGGATCACCCTCTACTTATTGGTCTTATGAAATGGAATGGATTTTTATTGAATCATGGAAACCCTAATGACCTAGTGAAACCTTGAAAAACCCTAAAAGACCTAATGAGACCTTGAAAGACTGAATTTCAAGATGACATGACTAACATTTTGGCATGATGAAATTAAATTTGTGAATGATGTATAGTCAGTGAGGTATGGAGCTATGTCAAAAAGTAATTAAATTTGAGGAAGAGTGATGTTTTTATGACTAGGGCTACCATCAATGAAACAATTTTTAGCATGACCTAATGGAATGATATACAAATTTTGGAGTGAGACACCTAAAATGATAATGAAATAAGTGATTTTGATCACTGATGGTGGAATGCATATTCTAACACTAACACATCCCTAGACACTTCACTCTCTTGGAGTCAAAATAATAAAGATCCTTATATGGCCTAGTGATTTGCAACCCCAACTGTTCCATGACATATAAAGGAATCAAGTTGTGGGAAGCACCTGAATCTAACATGTATTTGTGTAATAGAAGGTCACGCACTACTAAAGTAACATAGAAAGGAGTAGTGGAGGGGTATTTTTCTTCAAAGTAAGGTCTGAATACTACCATGGGCCTTTCTTCTTGAAGTTTCAAATTGTCGGGCAAGGGGCCTATGGTGGAAGGGAGCACGAATTGAGACACTTGAGCCTTTTAATTTGTTTCCTTTAACAATTCAGTCAATGGGAAATATGTTTTGACTTTTTATAGTTCCTTTTGGAGATTAAAAGTAGTCAAACCCTTTTCAACTATAATGACCTCATCAAAGTCCTTATCTCTATCATAGTCTGGCTTGGGTGGGAAGGGAGACTTTCCTAATTTGGAAACATCAGGCTTTTGAAGAATAGGATCTGGGGAACCCTTCTCGTTTGGTGTCACTGAGTCTAAAGGAATTTTCCACTTTTTTTCCTATTTGGGAGAGTTTTGAGAGTATGGGTCTTCATTTTGGTCTTACATCCTAGACCTCTTCCTAGAAGACCCAAGGTCATATTTCCTATGCAACTATGCTTGCTTAAATAAAAAAATTGTCTACAATAACTGTCAATTACACCATCATTTGGGGGTGCATCTAAATCATCCTCTCAATCTTGATGCACTTCGACATCACATTCTTCATCAGATAAAATAGAGAATTGGTTTTCTTGATTTTCCATGGCTTCTTATACCCGCTCTTCTGGATCTTATTTTAAATATAGTGGGGGATGAATGTTATCCTGTTTCTCCTTTCTATCCCTTTGTAAGAGTTGCAATGGAGGTTTCCTATACTTAGGATTGAAACCTCTATTGGGGACTATTTTATTTTGGTGAGGAGGATTGTTTCTTTCCAACTCCAGCTTCACAAGTTTTTTAGATATATTCCTTATCAATTTATTCATTTCCTCAAGTTTCCACTATTGAGTTTCCCTACCTTTATTTGATGAGCTAGCCTCCTCTTTTCCCTTTCTCCTTTATCCATGATCAATCCTCCCTCTTAAATTTCCATTAGAGATGAATTTAGGTTCAACCTCTAAGGAATCTATCAAAATATGATCCAGGGTCCGCGACTTCCTCTCTCTTAGTGTGAAACCAAACTTTGGCTCAAAATCCCCAAAAAAAACTACTTTGGCAGCTACCTGTGGAGGCTTGATTTCTACAGGAAGGCTATTGTACAACTTATTAAACATTTTTATAAACTTTGGAACATATTCATTATTATTTTTCTTCATAGCATTAAATTTTGTGAGGATGTATCCATGATCCCTATTCTCCCCCCATTTTTGTGTAAAATAATTTTACATCTCTTCCCAGGTAGTGATTCAAGTATTTGGAAAACATTTAAACCATTTCCAAGCTTCTCCATCCAGATATTGGAAAAAGAGTCACAACACTACGTCAATATGTTCAACATTTAAGTTTTCCTGCAAAAGCAAAAAAAGTTTCTATGTGAATTTGTGCTGAAATGTCATCTTCACGTGTGAATCTAGGAAAACGCTTAGGATAGTCATGTGGAATATATTTCAAAATATGTGGTAAGGCCAATGGGGAATATTTTTTTAAAAGAAAAATCGGGACAACCATATTGCGCATGGGAGGAGGAGGTAAATTTACTACAAATCCGTGTAGAGGGATTATTTGAGGAGCAACAGAGGGGATATGAGTCGGGAGGATATTCACATTGCGAGTATGGATATTTATACAGATGTATTTAACCTCTTCTATTTCAAGGGATGGATGGAATGAGAAATAAGGTGTTTTGTCAGACTCTTACTCATATTTGACTCTTGAAAATAATGGATCGAGTAGTGAATATCCTTCTTGAGGATACTCTAACACTCTGGAGGGAAAATATGGACAATTTATCACCGCTCTCTGAGAACTAGAAGAGTATTATTATGGGAAAGAAGACACATGAGTAGGAGGGATGAGGGTCCTTTCTTTCCATATCCTACGAAATATAATCCTTTTGGTGTATGATATAGGAGGGGTATTTTGCTTTGAGGTATCTAGGCATGTGTGTGGCCTCTTGAAAGCCATGATGCTCGAATTAAAATATAAATAGTGGAGTCACCAAGGTGAAAAATATTCAACCCAAACCCCTTTCTACTCACTTTACCAAAGGGTGTACACATGTCATACCCAGGGAAAATATTCCGATTCGTACCCGATAACGACGCAAAAATATGTTGTAGCTCCTAGAGACAACCCCTAGACTTATTTTGTAGAAATTATCCAAAAGGATTCCATCTGATATTGTAATGCACTAAAAAAAAATACTGAATCCTTCTACAGTTTGTGGAAACCAAATATGATCGCACAATAACATAACAAGGAAGAGAAAAAATTATCAATTGCACAACACAAGATGTGTATGGGGAAAAAAACTTCTCAAAAACCCACTATTTGTATATTGTATAAAGCCAAGATCATGAAAAAATAAAATTCTTTTCTCTCACTGAGAAATATTTGCACTCTACATACTGCCTCACTTTGATCTAGGAAAAATTAGTGAAATACTTAACCAATTCTCAGGCTCTGTCTATCCATCCTTTCTCATGCATTCTTGGAGGAATTGTGGCCCTATTGAATAGGAAATTCCAATGAATCGATTGCACAATTTCTTCAAGGCATCCTGATGACCTGTACCATTTTCTAATTATAGAACTGATAGCTATATTCCCTTTAACCTAAAACTCAACTCGGCCTTCCTTAGAATTGACATGCAACAACTATTTATAGAAAATTATCAGTTAACTGATTTACCACTAGTGAATTAAATCAAATTTAATTCACAAGACCTATCACTCGCTCATCTCTTAGTTATAACTAGTTAAACTAATTTTAACTTAATTTATTGAGTTAACTAACTTCAACTCACAAATAACTGTAACTGGACCCCCTAAAATCACGGGAGAACTCTACATGCCTCCTCTATGATCCTCAACTCGAATTTCCTTAGCTAACTAAGTCTTCCCGAATCAGTTAACTAATACAAGTTATCATGAGATGAAATTAAAATTTCTCTTCCAATTTGATTAAGGGAAAATTAAATCAGAAGCCCCCTTGGGTGGCATTTCAACACTCCCTCTCAAAAAGAAATGGATTATCTTCTACCTCGATCCTGTCTTTGTGGAACTCAAATTTTATTCTTTCCAATGCCTTCGTCAAGATGTCTGCATACTACTCCTTCGTGGGAATGTACTCTAATTACATAATCCACCTCTGCACACAATCTTTAGATGGTGATACCGAATATCAATATGCTTGGAGCTGTCATGAAAAACTGGATTAACCAATCGTTTGATGCAACTATGGTTATCCCAATGTATCACCGTCAGATCTATTTGTCGACCAAATAAACCAACAAGTATCTTCCTCATATAGATGGCCTCACATGCTTCCTGAATGGCCACCATGTACTCTTCCTATGCTGAACTGAGTGCAACTGATCTCTGTTTCCTACTGTACCATGACACTGCTGCTGATCCTATGTTGAAGATGCCCACTGATGTGTTCTTCCTATCAGATGGACTTCCTTTCTAATATGCATCGGTGAAGCCTTGAAGCTTCACTCCCTCTATCTGTCTGTACTAGAGTCCAGACTAATACAAGTTTTCATGATATGAAATTATAATTTCTCTTCCAATTTAATTAAGGGAAGATTAAATCAGAAGCCCCCTTGGGTGCCATTTCTTGGTTCCATTTCAACAAATTTGAGACCAATTCCTAGGACATATTTAGTGAGTTTTCTTCTAGTCAGCTAAGATTTAATATCACACTCAATAATTAATGTATTTATGAGAGTATTGATTCAGAATTGTCCCTATTCGAGATAATGCAGTAATTCTAATGTGAATCATCATTCAAGGAAACATAACACTATAAATCTACAACAATCAATATCACTTACGTCTATTTAGTAGTCTTAGAAGGCTTATGAAAGAGGATATGTGAAGAATGGAAGTTCAATGAAATGGGATTACAAGGTAAGAATTCACTGTACCGAGCTTATTATGAAAAAAACAAGTGAGAGCATAGATGAAGTGCAGAGATATATGGAGAAAAATTAAAGAAATTAGTTCTCATACCACACATGTCCTCTTTCATCAACATTTGAATTAAAAAAATCCACGAGCTTATGAAAACACATTTGGAAACTGCAATTAGATAATATATGAGAAGAAAGATATAAAAAAATATGGAAAACACACAGGAGTAATACATACTACAAACATGAGTGAGCTGAAATCACCATGATTGTATATTAATTTTCCTTGAAATAATACATTCATCAATGAGGCACTATAATTCTCTTTCAAGAAAAAAGGTTTCTTTCCAAAAATTATGAACCCTCATTTAGTCTCATATCACTATTCATATAGGGCCTTGGAGAGCATTCGTTACCAAAAAAATATTCCTTTCTTGATTTGTTACATTACATGATCATGTCAAAAAACTAAGCGCGCTTCGTAGCACAGATAGACTAACTGAAAATTAAATAAATTGATAGTAAACTGAATAATTACATAAATGAAGGAAATAAAAGTGCCAGATAGACACAATCAAGAAATCTTCATTGGTGGTGATATGGTGGTGGAGTTTGCATTGAGGACTCAATGATTTGCACGATAGGCAGATTAACAAAATATTCACACCTCTGCCACAATATCATATATGGTGGAGGAATCTATGAGTAATGCTGATATGTGATCCTGAGATTGCTCAACCCAGAATATTCCAACCTGGAGTGGAATAGATTCTTCACCAATCCTAAGAGTTGTAAGTCCCTCTTTAGGTAACTTACCACCATTTTACCTTTCAGAGTGGTCGTTATTTTGTGATTGGAGTCCACCTTACTCTTGGCCTCAACCAACCTATGATTATATTGTTCCCACAACATTAATCCTCCTCCAATATCCCAGCAATTGGGAAATATGTTAGGTCCCTATATTACTAGTATAGTCCCTTATTGTTGTTAGTGTAACCCCCTTATTGTTATTTTTGTACCCCTATAACCCCCATATTTGTATTATTATGCCCTTTCATTATTATTGTTAGGTCGGCTAGGATTAGATTGTGGCCCCATGGACTCCTATACATAGAAGGGAGGTTTTTTCATTTGTATCATCGAAGAATTTTTCATTTATGTAATGTATTGGAGGTTTCCCCCTCGAAGTGGCTTATTTCTAAGGCATTGATCTCTCTTTTCTTCTATTTTTCGAGTTGGTTTCATAACATTTGGTATCAGAGCTTTGGATTATAGGGTTTCGCTGCTCCAAACATGTCATCATGGAATTTTCACTATAACTTTTCTTCTACGATGGTTCATAAATTGAATTTTTTATAGAGTGAAGCCGAACTCCTGAGAAACATTGCGTAAAAGTTTCAGATCTTGGTTCACAATATTTTTTGAGATATGATCTGTGGAAGTTAGGCTTTGTTTAGGCTCCCGAATTTCACCTAAAACAGGTCATCGTGTAATTTTCTCTATAACTTTTTTTCTGTGAAGGTTGAGAAGCTAAAATGTTTACAGAGTGAAGCTAAAACCCTGTGGAACCTCCCGTATAAATTTTAGATCTTGGTTCACAACATTTTTGGAGATATGATCTGTGGAAGTTAGGGATATTTTAGGCTTTTGAATTTTATCGCAAAGAGGTGACCGTGAGAAAATCGTCATAAATATCTCTCTGAGCATTGAATTGAAATTCTGTAAAAAATGGCTGCAAGTACATGGTTTATTTTCTTGTGTATCAATTTCAGAGTCGAGGGAATAAATAGTGACACGTGGAATGTCGTACAAATTCGCTCTACTGAACCAGTCCATAATTAGGTCATTGTGGGAGATTGGGCACAAATTTTCCTTGAAGAATCCAAATCAGGTTAGACCTGTGGCATTCGAAAGAAGATTCAGAGTGCTACTATAGGGCTGAATTTCAGATATTGAAGATGTTAAATAATAGAGATAATTCAATTTCAATATTAAGCTCCTCAAAATAAAGAAAAATGTGTGTATTTTTTTTTCCGAATTGCATAAGTCTTGTTTGAAGAATCAATTTGAATTGATTCCAAGGGAATATTGTAGAATAGATATCAGTATTGGGTTCTAAAATTCCTCCTAAATAGAATTCAACACCCATTAAGCCTTCAGAAGGCTTTACTATGGCTCATGAAGATGAAGAAATGCAACATGACATATCAAAATTACAAGAGCAAGTGCACCAAATTTTTCTATCACAAAGAGCAACAAAAAATGAAATGGTTGTTTTGAAGAAAAGCGTGGAAGCTATGATGGATGGTTTGAAGAATGGTATGGAAGAAAAAATGTATGGTTTGAAGAATGGTATGGAAGAAAAAATGGAAGGTTTGAAGGAAGACATGGAAGGTTTGAAGGAAGGTTTGCCAAAGTTGATACACAAAATGATTCCTAATGGAGAAAAGATAGTAGAGGAAAATCATGATGAGAAAAAAATAAATGTTAATCGTGATCTCGTAAACTCTAATGTTGGATTGAAGAACCACCATATTCCAAAGATGGATATGAGGAAGTTTGATGGCAAGGATCCTGTCACATGGATACTACATATGGAGAAATATTTTGATCTCAATAATGTGCGAAACACACAAAAGGTACGCATTGCAACTTTACATTTAGAAAAAAAAACATTTGTATGGTATCAATGACTTTGCTCCCATAAAAAAATTGTCACTTGGTCAATTTTTATAGAGGAAAAAATGGTACATTATGAGAATACAAAGAGAAACACATTCTTTAGCCAATTGATAAATCTCAAACAAAAGGGTTCAGTGGTGGAGCACATTGAGGACTTCGAAAAATTGAATATAAGGGTAACTGATATTCTAGAGGAACACATGATTGGTGTATTCATAGGGAATTTAAAGGAAGACATACAACATGAATTTTTCATTTGGGAACCTGATTCATTGGAGAAGGCATTCAGGTTGGCAAGAAAAATTGAATGTAAAATTATGGCGACAAGGAAGCCTAACACTCACATCTATAAATATGGAAGTGTTTCTACTCCTATACTTCCACTACCTACAAGGTTGACACCACAAAAATTGGAAGAAAAAAGAGCAAAAGGGTTTTTCTATAGTTGTGATAGAAAATACACTAAAGGTCATAAGTGTGCTGAGAAGAAATTATTTTATGTAGACTATGAAGAGGAGGAAGAAAATGAACAAGAAACTTCAAAATAAGAGGATATACACCAGGAGCCAACCCTAGAAGAAGAAGAAATGAGTCTGACCACATCATGTAATGCATTGGAAGGAATTACCACTCCTCAAACTCTCAATATAGAAGGACATATCAAGAAGAAAAAGGTAACACTGTTGATTGATTTGGGTAGTACCCATGATTTTATTCATTGTAAGGTAGCCAAGGAATTGAATTGTTTCCTATACCCAACACCAGAATGTCAAGTGATAGTTGCAAATGGAGGAACTATAAATTTTTCTGGAAATTGCCATAATATAAAGCTATCCATGGGGGAATATGTATTGAATAGTCCAATGCTTTCCATCCCAATGGGAGGTGTTGATGTTGTACTAGGAGTACAATGGTTACAATCTTTGGGGACGGTAGCTTTTAATTTTCAAGAACTTTTCTTGAATATTTTTTTAGAAGGAAAGGAAATCGAATTATGGGGTATCACAGGGAATCTAGGAAAGATAATAAGCTCTAATGTCATGACAAAGCTTTTGAAGAAAGAACAACGAGGCGTAATTGCACAATTATTCTCACCAGAAGTTCCAACATCAAAATCATCTATTTCTCCAGATCTCCAAAAAGTCTTGGACAATCATTCCAAGGTGTTTGAAACTCACAAAGGACTCCCACCTATTTGTGATCATGATCAATTCATTTGATTCCAAGAAGTGTTCCTCCAAACATCAGGCCTTACATATATTATTATGTCCAAAAGAGCGAAATTGAACGTATGATTGCAGAAATGTTAGAGGTCAGTATAATTCAACCTAGTCAAAGTTCTTTCTTTGGTCCAGTAGTATTGGTGTACAAGAAGGATGGATCATTGCGCATGTGTCCAGATTATAGGGAGCTAAATAAGCTCACTATTAAAGATAAATTTCCCATTCCCGTGATTGATGAATTATTGGATGAATTACATGGAGCAATTTATTTTACCAATTTGGATCTTCATTCAAGATGTCATCAAATTAGAATGAAGACTGAAGATATTCTGAAAACAACATTTCAAAATCATGAGGGTCATTATTAATTTTTGGTCATGCCTTTTGGCCTTACAAATGCATCTTCTCCATTTCAAGGGTTAATGAATTCCATTTTCAAACCCTTCCTTATAAAATTTGTGCTAGTATTTTTTGATGATATACTAATCTACATCAGGTCTTGGAAGGATCATGTTCAACATGTTGACAAGTTGCTCGAGCTATTGGAGGAGAAACAATTATATGCAAAAACATCCAAATGTTTATTTGGAGTACAAGAGGTGGAATATATGGTTTGTATTTTATCTCACGAGGGTGTTAAGGTAGACCCTAACAAAATTAAAGCCATTATGGTAGTACCCACAACCATAAAGCATTTGCATGGATTTCTCGGGTTAACAGGGTATTATCACAAGTTTGTTAAGAATTATGGGAGAATAGCAACACCTCTAACAACATTATTGAAGAAAGATGCATTTTCATGAACTTCCTAAAGCAACCAAGGCCTTTGAACATCTTAAAGAGGCAATGTGCCTAGCACTAGTCTTAGCTACGCCAGACTTCACAAAACCTTTATTGTGAAATGTGATGCCTCAGGAAATGGAATTGGTACTATTTTAATGCAAGAAGGAAGACCCATTGCTTTTGAAATTCATCCAATCAATGTAAAGTATTTACAAAAGGCTATTTATGAGAAGGAAATGTTAGCAATACTACATGCACTAAAGAAATGGAGACCTTACCTAATGGGAAGAAACTTCAAGGTAAAAACCGATCATGATAGTCTTAAACACTTTTTAGAATAAAGACTATCTTTAGAAGAGAAACAAAAATGGGTCACAAAGATGTTGGGTTATGACTTTGAAATCATCTACAAAAAAAGGGAAGCTAAATGTTGTTGCAGATGCACTCTCAAGAAAGGATGAAGAGGTGGAAGCATTGCTTTGTGCCATTTCTATTATCCAACCAGATTGGATAACCAAAGCAAGGGATGAACGAAAGAAGGACGAGGAAGTGTGGACACTCATTCAAAATTTGCAGCAAGATCCTAGTACATCTGATACATTTATTTGGAAAAATGATTCCTTATGGTACAAAGATCGCTTATATATTTGCAAGAATTCCCAACTAAAACAAAATATTCTTTTGGAATTGCACAATTCTCCTTTAGGAGGTCACTCGATATTTCTAAAAACTTACCATAGGGTGAAGAAACAATTTTTTTGGGATAGCTTTAAATATGATATTCAAAATTTTGTGGCAGAATGTTTGGTTTTCTAGCAAAATAAAGTTGAGACAATTAAGACCCTAAGTCTTCTATAACCTTTATCCATTCCAAGTCAATGTTGGGAGGAGATTTCAATGGATTTTATCACAGGTTTACCTAAGTTCGAAGAAAGGAGTGTCATCATGGTGGTAGTTGATAGAATTACCAAGTATGCACACTTTTGTGCATTATCTCATCCATTTAAAGCAAGTGAAATTGCTATTGAATTTATGGAAACAATTCAAAATCTACATGGAAACCCGAAGATTATTGTAAGTGACAGAGATCCCATTTTTCTAGGAAATTTTTGGATGAAATTATTTTCTTGTTTGGGTACACAACTAGCTCATAGCTCATCTTATCATCCTCAATCTGATGGTCAAACAGAGATAATGAATAAATGTTTGGAAGGATATCTTCGTTGTTTTGTATCTGATAAAGAAAGCGCAATGGGTCAAGTGGTTACCTCTCACTGAATGGTGGTATAACACTTCCTTCCATATTGCAGCAAAAATGACCCCATTTATGGCACTTTATGGATATCATCCACCGTCCATCACATCTTCTTTAAGGGAAAATTCTAGGGTTCAAGCAGTGGAAGATCACATCGAGCATCAACAAGAAGTTCTCCAATTCTTAAAGGATAACCTAAATTTGGCACAAAATTGAATGAAACAACAGGTATATCAACATCACCACAAGAGAATTTTTGATGTAGGAGACTGGGTATTTTTATAATTATAACCATACAATCAAATTTCCCTCAAGCAAACTAAGAAGGATAATAAATTATCACCAAATTACTATGGTCCTTACAAGGTGTTGCAAAAGATTGGTACTATGGCATACAAATTGGAGCTTCCTACTTCTTTGCGAGTGCATCTAGTTTTCCATGTTTCATGCTTAAAGAAGGTTATAGGGGAAAAAATTATTGTTCAAAAAATATTTCCAAAACTTGATGAGGAAGGAAAAACCATATTGGAACCTGAAGAAGTGATGGAAACAAGAAATCGACAGCTCTGAAATCAATCAATTTCAGAGTATCTCATCAAATGGAAGAACTTACCCACTGAAGATTCTACATGGGAGGATGAGAATTTTATACAGCAGCACTTGGAACTATTCAAGTGTTGAGGACAACACATTTTTGAAGGAGAGGAGCATGTTAGGTCCCTATATTACTAGTATAGTCCCTTATTGTTGTTAGTGTAACCCCCTTATTGTTATTGTTGTACCCCTGTAACCCCCATATTGTTATTATTGAGCCCTTACATTATTATTGTTAGGTCGACTAGGATTACATTGTGGCCCCATGGACTCCTATATATAAAAGGGAGGTTTTTTCATTTGTATCATCGAAGAATTGTTCATTTATGTAATATATTGGAGGTTTCCCCCTTGAAGTGGCTTATTTATAAGGCGTTGATCTCTCTTTTCTTCTATTTTTGGAGTTGGTTTCATAACACAATCTTGCCCTGAATATCCTTGCAAAATAAAATTTGAAGGTTTCGACATCTTTGATCATCACATCTGGAAACTCTTCATCTTTAGCTCTAGCCTCCTCTTTCTGTATGAATGACATGATATCCATAATAGTGCCTACCCTGTCCACCACATGTATAGGAATTAACTCACCAATTAGTCTTTCGTTGATGAATTTGATGAACCTTTTAAAAATTCGAGAGTTATTTTCTCCATCCTCCTTGTTTGATATGAAGTGGAATTCATATTCCTTGATGGTGACATTCTGTTAATTTTGTTTGCTCATCGTGCTTGGCAAGATTGGAAAATTTTTTTTGCAGAGAACCACATCAAACCACTTTGGAGTCCCAGGACCTAGCCTTCCTGGAGTCAGAGAGGGCTCTCTATTTTGTGAAGAAAATAATTTATCTTTATGCTTATGTTTCTGATTTTAGGCTAGTTATGAAGATTTGGGGATGTTTTTTTTTTTTTTGATTGATTGTTTGATTATTTGATTAAGTGTTTCAGTTGAATAGATAGATTGTGAGAAGCATTAATCCATTTGGCTATGGTGTCATAAAAGGTTTTAATTGTACATCAACTTTGCAAAGGTTTTCATAGGGCAAGCTAACTATGTCAAGTGGATCTTTTAGATTAGATGAAATATGAAATGACAACAAGTTGTGAATTCAGTAAAACTAAAGGGAAATAAAGAATCCTTTAACTATACTTCAACAAGAAAATCCTTTAAGATAACTGTTTAAGAGGAACTAAAGAGCGGGGAAAACCATAATTTTTTTTAGCTAAAATCTACTGAGTAAACCTTAAGACAACAATCCAGAAATCCTAGAGAGCAGGACACCCATGAATTCCCTAGCTATTACTTTTAGACAAAGAAAACATTCAAGATAATAGTCAATGAAATTAAAGAGCAGGACACCCCTGAATTATTTAATCAAACTTCAAATAAGGCCTTTAAAGCAACAATCTAAGAAAAACCAAAGAGCAGGGAAAGCCATAAATTCCTTTGGCTAGACTCTACTAAGTAAAATTCAAGGAAAAAAGCTAGGTGGAACTAAAGAGTAGGACACCCCTGAATTCTTTTTTTAGACCTTGCAAAAGAAAGCATTAAGATGAAAGAAGAAAACAGAATTAAGGTGCCAAGACATCATATCTTAATCTAAAATTTCCGTTCTTTTATCAGAAAAATGATGGAAAATATGAAAAATAGAAGAGAAACATTGACAAAGAAGGATACCATCACCATTAACATAGCTTAAAAATCCTATGAACGTGCTTATATTAATGATGTCCAAAACAGTGACAATACTCCAATGCAACAGTCTTTGCATCCCAGATTTTAATCAAATACATCTTAGTAGTCAATCAACTAGCCCACCAACCAACAAGAATAATGAACAATACATGTAGTATTTAACTGTAGATGAGGAGGTGATCCTAATATAGGGTTTCAAGCTATAGTTATTATAGAGTAAATGTCATCTTGACCTTTGAGACCATGCAAGGCCCAAGGCAAAATATCACTGACTGAGTCACTGTAATAATAACTTTTAACTTAACTTCTTAGCTAACTTTAGGATATTTTTGACTATTTGGCTTTACATTAGCTTTTACAATAACAGTTGAGCTTTTTTTAAAATATCTCTGACTGCTTCAATAACTGTATCTGCTTTTATTTGAAATTGAGTTGTAGGTGGCACAAATGAGGTTTGGAAGAAGTAAAGCCTGATTTGGCCTTTTTCATTCGAATTTGCCTTTCTTTGTTGATTTGTCTTTAAGTTCTATTTAGTCTTTAAACTTTGATTATGTCTTCATCTGCATCTTTTATTCTTTAATCATTTTTTACCTTTCACTGTTCCTTTGACTGTGTTCTTCATTTTCCTTTCATCTCTGTGCAACCATTGTGAAATTTTCCTTTTACTGCACTCTGTCTCTTGAATACCTTGTTGTCTTTGGATTAACCATGTGGTCCTGGTCCTTTTGATGAATAATGTTTTTGGATCGTCACCCAGAGAACCTGATTTAACAGTTCTTGGACCTCGGAATGCAAATTATGCACTTATACATTGATCACCTGCACACTGAAAAATAATTTGTTAATTTAAAAGCCTGTGCTTTGGACACAGTCTGGATATGGTGGCTTTATTAGGTTTTCAAAGGCATAATAGGGGTGTCATATCATCTCGGGGGCTTATCGTAGCAACACAGGGCTTTGGCATGTTTGAATGGGGTCAGCAGTTTCGTCGTAGGTGGGAAGACGGTAAGCAGTTTATCACACGAGACATAGGTGGTGAGGTGATATTTTCCATGGGGATACAATGAATGGTGGGAGCGACGCATGGTGGATGGGATGGCGAGAAAACTGCCCATATCACATGGTCAAAAGGCTTTTAACTCCCAGGCGTTTGGATTTGCGACAATGTTCGTGGGCCATCGGATCAGGAGGAGTTGATCCAATGGTGGTCGGGTTTTGATGAAACAACAGGATATGATGTGGGGGCCTGGAGCTAGAATACGAATGGGGTCGGGGTTTTTATGAAGTGGCAGGGTTAATGTAGTGCATGGGATTTAAAACACATAAGGGTCAGGTTTTGAATGGAGTGCGGAGTTTTGAAAAGAAGATGGGGCCCGGGTATTATTAAGAGTAGAGAATAAAGGGCTTAGAGCGGGTTTATAAATATAAAGGGGATTCAGGTTATAAACAAAACATAGTTTTATTTAAAAAGGGTGGGTCTCGAATCAATTTAATTTTTTTTTAAACAATTTAAAAATGGGTTTTTTCATTGTTTTGATGGAAGAAGGGGAAATGAGGGTTTTTGTGATGAAAATGGGTTTTTTAGGTAAGGGAGAAAGGGTGAAAAGATGGATTAAGGTCAAACATGGAATTTTAGTATCATGAAGGTGGTCAAAAGAGGCAAGATGAGAGATAGTGAATAGGTTAAATGAGGATAATGAAGGCAGTGATATTTCTGAAAATAAAATGATATTCAGATAATGTTATTTTCAGCATACTGTAGAAAATCCATAGTCATTTAGTGATACTGTGAATACAAGAGACTAACAGTGGCTCCAGATTGGGAGGGCAACACCTTTAGGAGGTGTCAAGAATCTCAGATCTCATATATCTGGATTTTGTAGATCAGTGCCTTATGTACTTCGCTGATTTTCCATTTTGTAATGCTGATCTGCTGTAACTTTTTGTGACTATGATCTTCAAAAATTTACAACCATGCTTCCTGCAAACAAACTCTGCCTACCCATCATTCTAGTCTAACACTTTTTCTTCAACTTGGAGGTGCATTTAGACTTGCAAACCTTCACATTATTTTTCTTTTAAAAAAAAAACTACCTAAATCTAACCTTATAACTTCCAAAGGCTCAAATTAAACTGATGAGCTCTTTTATTCTCTACCTAATCTATTTATCTGTCAAGATTAAACAATTTTGACAGATTTTTATTCACTAACTATCAACATGAAATTTAAAGCATGACTGAATCAAGATTACAAGCTGCACACAATATTTATTTTGCAAAAAGTAAAAATAACCAAGGGCTTTGGTTTTGAATCTTTCATTTATCACTCATCCCTTATTTTTCTCTTTGATTAAGATTTAGACTTTGGAACCAATGTCTTTTTCCATATAGTAACTAATAAGACAAGTTTAAACATTTTGGAAAATCTTCATTTTCTAACTTATCAGCAAAAAATAAAAATTTATCCAATCATGATTAGGATGTATGATTGAACAAGTCTTTTTCAAAAAGTAGTGGCATTTGTACTTGCAAACTTTTAGAAATATCATTTTTTGGTATGGGACTTACCTTTTTCTTTTATCTGCCCTCTTTTCTTTTCTTCCTTTCTTTTGTATTAATTTTTCTAAGATTTTTGTTTCAACCATGTTATATACAATGAAGAAAAATTTAAACTAAGATTTCTCAACTGAAATAATGCTTGAGCATCCTACCATTGATAGGATCTCCAAATAATTCTGTCCCATCCAGCTCTTGTAAGAAAAATGTATTATTACCTCTTGTCGAATGGATGATGTATGGGCCTTTTCATAAGTTGTCAAATTTTCCATGCTTGCCTTTGTCCTCTCTTTTTGAATCCCACTTCAGCACTTTGTCTTCAATGCTAAAATCATTTGACTTGGTCCTTTTATCAAAAAGCTTCTTGATATTTTCTTGTACTAGCTACGTGCTATTGTATACTCCTTCTCTGGTTTGTTGCCGCTGAACAATTTGGTTTATTCTTCTTTGTATATCATTCTCTTCAGACTACACCTCTTGAATGAGCTTCATTACTGGCACTCCCAAGCTTGTTGGGAAGACTACATCTGTTCCATAAACCAGCTGATATGAAGACATATCAATTGATTTATTACTTGTTAGTCTATCTGCCCATAATGAATGAACCAGTTTACTATCCCATGACTTCTTGTTTTCCTCCAACAAATTTTTAATGATGTTCATCAAACTCTTGTTTGAGGATTCAGCCAACCCATTACCTTGAGGGTAAGAAGTTGTAGAATGGCCCAAAGTAATGTGATATTTGTGGAAAAAATCCACCATTTTCTTGGATTTAAAAGCATCAACATTGTCAGTGATGATTTTCCTTGGACAACCAAATCTAGATAGGATATTTTTTTCAAGGAATATGATGATTACTGAGTTTGTGGCAGTCCTATAAGGAATGGCTTCTATCCATTTTTTAAAATAATCAGTTGCAGTTAGGACCCATTTATGCTGGGAAGAGGAGGTAGGATGGATTTCTCCAATGAAATATGGGCCCCATTGTTTAAAAGGAGCCTCAACAGAGATGGGTTGTAATGGAAAAGGAAAAAAAATTATTTTTCCCTCAAATATTTGGCATTTATGACAGGAAATCACCATTTTGTGGATGTCTTGGAAGAGGGTAGGCCAATAGAAACCAACCCTAAGGATTTTATTAACTGTGGTTTTACAATAGAGGTGGCCTCCACATTCTCCCTCATGGAATTCATGCTTAATCCTATCAACATCTTCTTCAGGAAAACATTTAATAAATACACCACTTGAATTCTTCCAATATAAAAATTTGTCTAGAATGCAGTAATTTACAGCCTTTAGCTTGAAGAATCTGGCCTTTGTTTTGGATAAATCAGGAGGAACATTAAGATTAAAAAGCACATACAATATATCATCATACCAAGGTGAGTTCAGAAATTCTTCCTCAATAGGTGGAGTCACCATCTCCTCTTATTCATCCAATGAGTTAATCACATTTATGTCCAATGATTGAAAATTTGTTTTAGCTAGGAGTTTAGCCAGTCCTTGTCCTTTTATTAGCTTGGTGGGCTTGATTTCTAGATCATATTCCAAGATGAAAACAATCTAGTTACCTCTTTTTCCATCAGGGTCTTGTGTGAGTATGTCTTTACCACTGTATGAGGCACAAATGCAATGATGTGTGAGTGTAGAATGTAAACTCTGAAATCCTTTAGTGCTTTGACCAAGGCAAAATCCTGTTTTTCCATGATATTATATTTTAGAGGTGCATCTTTCAATGCTTGGTTGAATAATGCTATGGGATGCTCTTGTCCTATTATGTTATTTTGTATTAAGACAACAACAACTATGTGTTCTGATGCAAAGGAGAAAATGAATAAATCTTTGGTGAAGTCAGGGTTGATTAGAACTGGTGTTTGTGTAAGTGCTTGCTTCACCAAGTCAAAATATTGCTTTGTTTATATGGTCCATTTGACTCCTGATTCTCTTTTCAGCATGTTAGTGATGTTTTTTAAGAGTTTTGCAAGGTTTGGTATGAATCTTCTTAAGAAATTTATCTTTCCAATAAAAGATTGCAACTTTTTGATGTTTCTTGGATTGCTGATTTGCAGTATTCCCTCAATCCTTTTTGGGTCAATCTTGATCCCTTCCTCAAATATGATGTCGCCTAAAATCTTCCCTTCTTGAAGGCCAAACAAATTTTTCTTGGGCTTTAAGGACAGGCCATACTTTCTGCACTTCTCAAAGACCTTTCTTCATTGGTTTTGGAATAGACTGTGATGTAGTCAAGATATATCACAACGAAGTAACCTATTTATTCTGAGGAAAGAAATATCCATTTCTCTTTGAAAAATGGCCCCAACATTGATTAACCCAAAATACATTTTAACATACATGAAGGTGCCCCAAGGTGTAGTGAAAGCTGTCTTGTGTTGATCATCTGGATGTACCAGCACCTGATTTTACCCTAAAAAGCCATCAAGTAGAGATATCCTTTTGGAGCCTACTACCCTTTGCAGTATGTGATCCATTTTTGGTAAAGGGTAGTTGTCTTTTAGGGATTCTTTTTTAAAATTTTTGAATTCTATGCATAGCCTAATTTATCTTGTTTTCTTCCCCAATGATACAAGATTTGATACCCATTTTGAGTATCCGAGAGGGACTATTATTCCAACATCATACATTTTCCTTATTTATTTCTCAACCAGTGGATATTGGACAGGATTTATTCTGAGTAATTTCTGTTTGAAGGGATTCTGGTTTTCTTTGAGAGGAATCTTGTGTTGAATGATCTCAGTATCATAGGCTTTCAGGTCTTCATAGCTCCAAGAAAACACATCACTAAATTCTTTGAAAAACTTAATATATTTTTGTTTTATGGGTGCTGGAAGTGTCTTTGATAGTTTTATCATTTTGGGTTCTTGCTTGCTGCCTATATTGCATTCTTCTACATTTGCTTTAGTGGATTCCATCTTTGGCTTCCTAGCAACACCATTGAAATAAAAAATTTCTTCAAGAGGGACCAGTCCTTTTGGAAAGGTATTATATCTGAACTGCAGCACTTCAAAGTCTTCTTTTTCTGGATATGCACACAAATCTGTCTTATGTGGGTATTCCTCTTCTAATAGATTTATATCAGCATCATCAGGGGGCTCCTCTTTATATGTTTGTTCCTCAACAGAGCAGTCCTCTTCATGATCTGAGTTTGAATTTGGAATTTCAAACTCATTTTTTGACTGTAGGAAATCTTCAATCTATTTGTCCCCTTCAAAAACTTGCCAATATTTTATATTATCAGGGACTACTGGTTTGTATTTGAATTGTACTGTGTATTGTTTGTTATGATAAGGTTTTTGACAAGTACTGGCTGCAAATGCTAGTTGGAAAGGATTTTTTGATTTCTTCGGATGAAGGTAAGATCATATTCTTTGAATGTTTTAGGAGGTCAAGGGCATCGTTCCTATATGCTCTTAATCTAGGGTGTTTAGTTGAATATTATCCCTTGATCTGCCTAATGACTAGCTCAAAATCCCCATGGACGGAGATCCTTTTGGCTCCTAATTTTTTGAGTAATTGGAACCATAGATGGAGTGCCTCTTATTTTTCTATATTATTTGTACATTGAAAATTCATTTTATATGAATGACCCTCTGCATGGTTGTTCCCAGTGTTGTGTACCCAAACACCTGCTCCAGATCTAGTTTTATTACAAGAACCATCAAAGATCATTCTCCATAGAGATTCAGACTCAGGTTTTCCATTATGTTCAACATTATGTTGTTTATTTTCTATTTGGTCTGACTGTTCTTCTTCTTCCTCTTCTTTTTTCACATATTTTTCATTCTTTGCCACTTGTTCATTAATTTTTTCATCATTGTAGAGGATAAATGAATCAAGGTCTGTGTGGACAGAATAGAGAGGGAATTTATTAGGCTTTTCTTGATTTTTGACCATGTATTTCATATGAGTCTCCCTATATAATATTCTTGGTTGACTAAAGATGGGAATGGTAGCATAGGTCATGTCCATTTGGAGGGTGCCTTGAAGTTTAGCTCCCCATGAGCGTGAAAGGAGCATGCCATATTTAGGGGGAATGTCAGCCACTACAATATCCATTACTAGTTTCTTGGCTAGTATTTGTGCTAGATTAACAAAGAGATATTTGATTGGACCTAGACATTTAACTCTACTGGAGTTAAAGGAGTACAAGTATTTGTATGTTCTAGTTATCTCAAGGCCTATTCTCTCCATAACTACCTTTGGCATGAGGTTATGTGAAGCTCTTGAATCTAACATGGCATTGTGATGGATCTTACCATGGATGTTCAAACTGACATAAAATGGAGGTACACCCCCCTCTTGAAATTTACCTTCTACTTCAGGTCCAAACAAAAGTTCAGGTTTATCATCATTTAAATTCATAGAATCAACATTTTCTCTTATGTTTAAAGCTTTCAAAACTTGGGATCCATATACATCTTGGCCAACTAATTCAGCAAGAGGTATGGAGATGTTTATCTTGGCAATTTCATTCTCAATACTGAATGGTGTCTGTGTTTTTAGCATATTTAAATCAGTTTTATTAGACATTATTTTTACAGCAATTTCAACTTGCTGATTTTTATTTGGAGTCTCAGTTAAAATATTTTTGTTAGGGCTACTAGCTGGATTAATAGTGATGAGTTGGTCATCATTATGTTGGCTATTTTTTATTATTATTTTGATCAAAAATTTTAATTGTGTTTGAGGTTTTTGCTGTCTTTTTAGGATCATTTTCAGGGGTCTTCCTAGTATAAATTTCAGGTTTGTTTCTCTTGGGAGTGTCTTGGGTTTTATTTATTCTAAGGTCATACTGCCTATGTACCTCCATAATAGAATTTTTGAAGCCTTGTTTATAGTCTTCAGATTCTAGACTTTCTTCTTCAAATTGAGTTTGGGAAAACATACCTTGTTCTTCCTCAGTGAGGAAAACCATGTCCTCATTATTCACTCCTATTAGATTGATTTGAATTTGTTCTAGTTCTTCTATCACTCCCTCATCCTCATCAACATAGTTTTCTTGAAAGGGAGGCCTAATTTGTTGGTCAGTCTCCCTCTGTTCTCTCTGTCTTATTTGAGGAGGGTTTCTTCTAAAGTTTTGGTTTTGGTTCTAGTTTCTATTCTGAGGATCTGCTTGGTTTTCTCTGGGGTAAGCTCTTTCATTTATGTTTATTCTCTCCATCATCCTTTCCATGGTACTGAAAAGGTTATCAATCTTAGTATCAGATGATGAAGATGCAGCCTCTTCCCTATATGTGACTCTCTTTTCATTTTTCATTCTAGCCTTTTTAGTAATCAGATTTGCCTCTACACTTACTGCACCCCTCTGCATGTCTTCTAATATAAGAGGGTCTCTTTCTCTTAGTTGGTAAGCCATTTCTGGGTCAATCCATCTGGAAATTTCATTAGAGCCAGGCCTTGTGGAGGTTTTATGTGAGGAGGGAGGGCATTATATACATTATTGAACCTAGTGCAATAGTCTTAGACACCCTCTCCAACATTTCTTTTAATGTGTTCATACTCTGATAAGATTTGGAGAGGATTTTTCTTGACTTCACATTTGTTTAGGAATAGCTGATGAAAAGCAGGGAGTTCCTGTATACTATTAGGGGTTATGCCTTTAAACCATTTTCTTGCTTCTCCCCCTAATATTTGAGCAAACAATCTTAGTTTAACATTTTCATCATCTATTTATTGTCATTCAAAATAGTCATTCATTCTATCCACATGTAATTGAGAAGTTGTAGAACTACTTGCATCATATAAGGGAATCTTGGACTGATATTCTTGTGGTAGAACTGCTAAAGGAAATGGTAGGACTAATGGGGCATACCATGTTGCCATGGCTGGTGGTTGGGGAAACAAAGGAGGGTTGACAAGTGGAGGGTTTACAAAAGGAGGTGGAGGGTTAAATGGAGGAAGGTGAACAATGGGTGTGTGAATGGAGGTTGAAGTTAGTACAACCAGATTATACTGTAAGATGGATGGGTATAAAATTATCTGGGTTATCCAATTATGAGATCTAGTCCTAGATAAACTTTGTTCTAGGGGTGAGTCAGATAGAATATTTTGCAAGTCTTTAAGGTTTTCAGGTAGGGAACTTGCTTTGTGAATAGATATGCTAACAATTGGATTTTTAGATCTTGGAATTTTCCTTAGGATGTGATCTGGATTGCCAAATATTGTAGGAGGGTCTGGGTCAGGATGAGATCTGGTACAGATTCTTCTAGAAGCCAGAACTTGGACCCTAGGTTCAAAGAGGTTGAAAGTTAAAACAATTTGAAAACAAACCAATATGTGGAAGAAAAATACTTAATTCACAAGGTATTTTGAATGGGTTCTATTTGAGGTTTGATGATATCAGGATTTCTCAATAATTTCCCAGTGGAGTCGATAGAAAACTAGTGGAGTTAGTAGGCCTACTGAAAACCAGTGGAGTCACCAGGTGGATGATTTAACTGTCTTAATGCTGTTTTTTGTCCACCATCAACAACCAGATACCAGTCTTGGCTAACACTTGTGTCATTTAAAGTTGAATGGGGTTTTCTGAGTTCCTAAGGCAATATTAAGCTTTGTTAATAACTCAGTTCCCCAGTATGGTCACCATTATGTTTGCTCCCTGTGATTTGCAATATTGGAAAAAAAAAATATGTAGAGAACCACATCAAACCACTTTGGAGTCCTAGGACCTAGCCTTCCTGGACTCAGAGAGGGATGTCTTTGTTTTGTGAAGAAAATGATTTATCTTTATGCTTATGTTTATGATTTTAGGCTAGTTATGAAGTTTTGGGGTTGTTTTTTTTGTTTTGATTGATTGTTTGATTATTTGATTGAGTGTTTCACTTGAATATATACACTATGAGAAACATTAATCCATTGGGCTATGGAGTCATAAAAGGTTTTAATTGTACATCAACTCTGCAAGGGTTTTCGTAGGTCAAGCTAACTATGTCAAGTGGATCTTTTAGATTAGATGAAATATGAAATGACAACAAGTTGTAAATTTAGTAAAAATAAAGGGAAATTAAGAATCCTTTAACTATACTTCAACAAGAAAAGCCTTTAATATAATTGTTTAAGAGGAACTAAAGAGCAGGGAAAACTATAAATTTCTTTAGCTAAACTCTACTAAGTAAACCTTAAGAAAACAATCCAGCAATCCTAGAGAGCAGGACACCCCTGAATTCCCTAGCTATTACTTTCAGACAAAGAAAACATTTAAGATAACAGTCAGTGAAATTAAAGATCAAGACACCCCTAAATTATTTAATCAAACTTCAAAGAAGGCCTTTAAAGCAACAGTTTAACAAAAACCAAAGAGCAGGGAAAGCCATAAATTCCTTTGGCTAGACTCTACTAAGTAAACTTCAAGGCAACAAGCTAGGTGGAACTAAAGAGTAGGACACCCCTGAATTCTTTAATTAGACCTTGCATAAGAAAACATCAAGATGAAAGAAGCGGGCATAATTAAGGTGCTAAGACAACATATCTTAATCTAAAATTTATGTTCTTTTATCAGAGAAATGATGGACAATATGGAAAATAGAAGAGAAACATTGAAAAAGAAGGATAACATCACCTTTAACATAGCTCAAGAATCTTGTGAACGTGCTTGTATTATTGATGTCCAAAACAGTTACAATAATCTAGTGCAACAATCTATGCAACTCAAAGTCTGATCAAATCCAGCTTAGCGATCAATCAACTAGATCACCAACCAACAAGAATAATGAGCAATACATGCATTATTTAACTGCAGATGAGGAGGTGATCCTAATCTAGGGATTCAGGCTATATTTATTACACAGTAAATGTCATCTTGACCTTTGAGACCATGCAAGGCCCAAGACAAAATATCACTGACTGACTCACTGTAATAATAACTTTTAACTTAACTGCTGAGTTAACTTTAGGATATTTTTGACTATTTGGCTTTACATTAACTTTTACAATAACTATTGAGCTGTTTTTAAAATATCTCTGACTGCTTCAATAACTATAGCTTCTTTTATTTGAAATTGAGTTGTAGGTGGCACAAATGAGGTTTGGAAGAAGTAAAGGTTGATTTCACCTTTGTCATTCGAATTTGCCTTTCTTTGTTGATTTTTATTTAAGCTCTATTTAGTATTTAAAATTTGATTATGTCTTCATCTGCATATTTTATCCTTTAATCCTTTTTTACCTTTCACTGTTCCTTTGACTGCGTTCTTCATTTTCCTTTCATCTCTGCGCAGCCATTGTGAAATTTTCCTTTTACTGCACTCTGTCTCTTGAATACCGTGCGGTCTTTGGGTTAACCGTGCGTTCCTAGTCCTTTTAATGAATATTTTTTCTATATCGTCACCCAAAGAACCTGTTTTAACAGTTCTTGGACCTCATAATGAAAATTATGCACTTATACATTGATCACCTACACATTGAAAAACATATTTTTAATTTAAAAGCCTGTGCTGTGGACAGAGTACTGATATGGTGGGTTTATTTGGTTTTCAGAGGTGTAGCAGGGGTGTCATGGCAGCTTGGGGGCTTATCGTAGCAACATGGGCTTTGGCATGTTTGAATGGGGTCGACAGTTTCGTCGTAGGCAGGAAGATGGTAAGCAGTTTATCGCACTGGACGCAGGTGGTGAGGTGGTATTTTCGGCAGGGATGCAATGAATGGTGGGAGTGACGCGTGGTGGATGGGAGAGTGAGAAAAATACCCATATAGCATGGTACAAAGGATTTTAACTCTTGGGCATTTGGATTTGTGACAATGTTTGTGGGCCATCAGATCAGGAGGAGTTGATCCAATGGTGGCCAGGGTTTTGATGAAATGACGAGATATGACGTGGGGCACGGAGTTGGAATACAACTGGGGTTGGGGTTTTTATGAAGTGGCAGGTTTAACATAGTGCGGGGGGTTTAAAACACATAAGGGTCAAGTTTTGAATGGAGTGCGAAGTTTTGAAAAGAAGGTGGGGCCCGGGTATTATTAAGAGCAGAGAATAAAGGGCTTAGAGCGGGTTTATAAATATAAAGGGGAGTCAGGTTTTTAAACAAAAAAGAGTTTTATTTAAAAAGGGTGGGTCCCAAATCAAATATTTTATTTTTTTAAACAATGTAAAAATGGGTTTTTGCATTGTTTTGATGGAAGAAGGGGAAATGATGAAGGTGAGGGTTTTTGTGAGGAAAATGGGTTTTTTAGGTAAGGGAAAAAAGGGTGAAAAGAGGGATTAAGGTCAAACATGGAATTTCAGTATCATGAGAGTAGTTCAAGGAGGAAAAATGAGAGATAGTGAATAGGTTAAATGAGGATAATGAAGGCAGTGAGATTTCTGAAAATAAAATGATATTCAGAGAATGTTATTTTCAGTAGACTGTAGAAAATCCATAGTCATCTAGTGACACTGTGAATATAGGAGACTAACACATTCAACAACGTTATATACACCCAGTGGTTCCTTATCTCGTTAATGATTTCATCTCAGACTAGTTGTTTGGCCCGCAGTAAGGACATGTTCCCCTTTAGTTTCACCTTTAGCTCAACTACCTCTTGATTTACAACCTGTAGGTTCTTGCTGATGACCTCAATGTTTGTTCTGGAATACTCGAGTTGACTCTCTTTCTAAGCTAATATTTCCTGGGCAGCATCCAAGTCTCTCTGCATTTTCTTGATCTCTCCTTCAAAGAGTTGGAGCTCAGTCAAGGCTTTGGTGGGATTCTTAGTGGGATTTTGAGGATCTTCAGGTACAAACACTATACATGTGTGGGAATCTATTTTCTTCTATAGCTCTATAGCATGTTATTTGAGAGCTATTATCTTATTGTTTCTATTAATGAGCTCTTGGGACAGGGTCTCTTTCTCTACTTCCACCTGGCCAAGTTCCTAGGTAAGCACATGCTCACTGCCTGACATTTTCAGTTTGTGCCTCAAATCTTG
The DNA here is from genome assembly GCA_034641835.2 of Pinus albicaulis. NCBI lineage: Eukaryota > Viridiplantae > Streptophyta > Pinopsida > Pinales > Pinaceae > Pinus > Pinus albicaulis. The sequence goes on from CM076577.1 coordinate 1,216,399,205, forward strand.
ATTTTCCTTTTGGGAAATTTTAAGAAGATCTTCAACAACTGTTCTGTCTTCTGAATCCACCCCCATTTTTACAATCATCTCTTTATAACTCTCATTTTTCATATGGAGGGACTTGGAGTTAGATTTCTTTTGTTTCAATCTAGTATAATCCTTTTCCAACAATTTATCTACCTTGTCAATAGTCATTACATTCTTACTTAGATCATTGTATAGCATTTCCCTAACTTGTTTGTGAAATTTCACCTTATCTGCCAAGGGAACACCAGATGGTGGAGGTTATGGAGTTGCATAACCTTGTGTATGTTGAACAACTAAATACCTTTGATGAGGGAAATGATTGGTAAGCACAACCAGTTGAGATGAAACAAGAGGAAGAGGAGGTGGAGCGATAAGATGTTGTCCTCTAGAAGCAGATGTTTGAGCTTACCATGCTTGGTGCATCTGAGGTAACATGGGACACTCATGAGTATAATGGCCACATATGCCACAATAGGCACACCACTTATTCATACGAAGAGCCTTTTTTTTCTTGGGATGTTTGCACTGTTGCTAGGTTGCGGGGTTAGGCTGGTTTCCCTGAGGTGCATTAGGCGGTGGACCCTGGTTATCCTGATTACCTTGATATTGTTGGTTCTGGTTACCTTTTCCCTTTTCCTTTTCTTGTGGTTGGGGGGATTGGTTATTGTCTATTGAGCGTACAATTGACCTTGAGGAGGAGGTTGTTGCTGCGGTAGAGATGGAGTAGGCATGGGGGGTTTGTTCCTAAGGGACTAGAGTGCTAGGCGATGCATAAGGAAAATAAGGAGGAGGGGAAACATTTGGATAAAAAGGTTGAGCAACTTTTTGATCTGGCATATGTTGATGTGGTTAAGGATATGCATATGATGTGCTTTGACCTAGATAAGGGTTTCCTTGTGGATGGGGATAGTTGTAAAAGGAACTGGTCCCCCCTGGGGTTGACCAAAACTCATTTGAGGTGGAGTATATGGTTGTGGGTGAGGGTGTGAAATGGATCCAACGATACTATCCATGGCATGAAATACTCCTAGTGCATTTGCAGCATTGGGTCGAGGCAGATCAGGAATAATGATATAAAAATACGTTGACTCGACATATATTAGGTCATATTTCAAACCTACTTGGAGCGAATCTTCCTCAGAATGAGGGAAGTGTGAAGTGACATATTTACCTATGGGGGCCAAAAGAAATCTAATGAACCAATCCATGTAAACATAATCTTCGAATTCAGGGGCCCTACACATGCTCTTCCTTCTACACCATTCTTGAACATGGTCAGATAGGCGAGTGACAAAAGTTTGATAGAAAGAAGTCAAGAGTTCGGTACCAATGTCATAACGGAGAGGTAACTAGAAATAGGAGAGGAAATCTTTAGCAAGGTTCACGAAAGTGGAATGAGTGGCACTGGGTTGATCGACATAAAAATTAGCAACAACTCTAGTAAGAGTGTGCTATAATAGATGAATATAGATGGAGTATTCAATGATTGAATTGGATTAACACCACATGTGAAATGAGCAAACATGATTTGTTGGGTCTTCTCCAGGATTTCCTTCAAAATTGGGTATGTCTGAAGGAAGTTTGGTAGGTAGAAGTGGGCAATTGGGGTTATGGATAAGAGGGTATTTGATCAACTGGATAAAATTGGGGTGACTCAAACTAGCCATGAAGGGTAGAAATGGAGTAGGAGTGACCATACCGGAAGAGGTTCCGTTGATGGGGTTACCTAGGTTATCACTTGGGTTACCACCTTGGTTTCCCGCACCTGTGTTGGTGCCTGACATGGTGGCAGTACAAGGTTAAAAAGACATGGAATCAAAGGAATAATTGGATGAGTTAGTAGAAATAGAGTCATAATGAGGACTTGATGGAGGATTGGGAGGATGAAATATAACTTGATGGGGAGGAGTAATATTTCCTAGTGGAAACTAAGGGCGAAGGCTCGAATTATCTGTGAAAAAGGCCTAGAGGGCGCAATGACGTTAAAAAAATGATGACACTAACGACTAAAAGATGATAAGAGAAAAATAGTAACAAGCAGCAAGTAAACACTTAGTGTAGTGGTGCCAAGTGTAAAATAACTATATAATTATGCTACTCTAATGCAAGCAAGAACACCCTATCAAAGAATATTACCTATAGCCTATAGGTGATCTAAATACTCAAACAATCCTAAATATATTGTTTTATATGACCTTCCAAAGAACTTTTTACTTGACGAAATCTTAACCCTACAAGCATAGATATCTAGAGAAACGTAGGGTAGAAAACCAATTGCATCCCACAACCAGTCCTATAGGGTATTTTCCTATGATTGGTCCCTACGGTTACCTTCGTCCCATGGGGATGGTTGAGCCTTGAGCTTATTGTGATCATCCAACACACATAATTCCCTACCACAGGTTGGGTAGCCCCAAGGAGAATTGCTCGCATGATGACCTAGCATAAACCCCTATGGATCAAGTTTATGACGCACTTAGGCTTTGTACCATGGGATGGTGAAGGCTTTTAAGCTCCCTACAAATTCAAATTCTATGCGTCAATGTAAATGATTTATGGGTGTTACTAGAAACTTATCCCACTGATCCTATGCCTAACTGCATAGATGTTTGGCCCTAATTCCCAAGTGGGTTTAATCTATGATGTTAGATTATTATTACATGGTATGTTTCAAGTCTTGGATTGACGGTGTTAACTAAGCTAACATCTCCTTAGGGTGCGCAAATGTGTGTGAAAAGTGTGTTTAATGTATAAGTTAATTGAGCATGTTTGATGATGCCATGTGATGCTAAAATAAAATGCTAAAAAATTGTAAATAATGCTATAAAATGACAGTAAAATAAACAACCAATTAAGCAAACAAATCCCACCTAAAAAGGCTCTCAAACAACTGAACAAGGAGAGGAAAACAAGCTACACAAAAAAACAAAAAAGGCCTACAATATCTAATGTCAAAGGGAGTATGATCTATAGGCACTAAGTTGCTAAAAATGGTGCAGACAAACATCAAAAATTAGAGGTGAAAACTGTTGCAAAGGATAAGGAAGAAGCTCAAAAACCTAAGACACTTAAGGGGATCCTAAGGGGGAAGGAAAAGGTAAACTAAAAATGGAGTTAAAATGGTGAAATAACCTATCCTAAAGGGCTGTAACAAAGTGGATTTGTCCCTAAAAACAAGTGGTAGAAAATGCTGAAACCCTAGACTCCTCACCCACCCAATCTCTTCCTAAAAAGGTGGAGGTGTACTCCAAACCTTAAGCAGATTATTTCCTACCTCAAAGAGAAACAATAAGAGAATCCATGCTTAAGGGAGACTAAAATAGAGATAAGAAACCCTTACCAATACAGACATAACACTCTCGGTAAATCTGGAAAAATTTGTAAAAATTCTCAAAAAAATTTCAAAATGTAGGTATTGACCTGAAACAGGTGGAAAACACAATTTTTGAGCCAAAAGGGTGCTATGGAATGGAGATTTGGAGCCAAAAAGTGCATTTTTCTCCCGGGACTACCAGTTGGTAGATATCGCACAGATTTTTCCATCTCCTGCTTGGTTGGTACCTATGACATGTGGAAAAAACTAGAAAACCACCAGAATCTAAAAATTCAACAAAAAAAGGGAAGAAAAAATATAAATAAAATTTGAGAGCCTAAAATAGCTGTAGAAAATCCTAAAAATTTACTTAAACTGTAGTCACCTAGGAAACTTAATTTTTACACCAGTGGAGTCACCATTTGTTAGTATGAAATTTATTGGAAGGTGTACTAAAAATAACTCACTTAAGTCACATGTGACAAGTGACCCTAACAACAATTGTGGTTTCTTATACTTCAGATCTACAATAATAATGTGAGAAAAATATGTAGAAAAAAATATGTATGTGATCTAAAATAATAAACATTAAAAAAATCCGATGTAATAACCCAATTATGGAAAGACTTTTAAATTAAAAAAATCATTTATTGATAACACTTGGTGAAGAAGATTTACAAAAGGGTCACAAATCCCCCTATATGAGATGGGTCCTTTGATGTCCTTAACACTTCAGTGATTGATCTTCCTCTCTCAATATGTGAAAAACCAAAACAATGTGTAGAAATCTAGTGGGAGCTCGAATTCAAGAAGACGTTAATGGTGACGATGATAATGATCATGGTGAAGAATGAATGAAAAACCCTCTTATTTATAACAAAATATTGTGTTGATCTCGAAAATGGAGAATAATAAAATATTGTTGACCAAAATAAATATCTAAGCATTAGAAATAATTTATTATATTTTTGGAGAGGGAATATATATTCAATATGGTAAATATTTTTATTTAGAAGTAATTAAAAAATAAAATTATTTATTAATTATTTCGCAAAGATTAAGAAATGTGTGAAAATGAAGTAATTATTAAATAGTGATTTAACAATTATTCCAAAAATGGATTTAAGGAATAATAAATAAATAATTATTTATTTGATGATTCCTAGGTGATTTAGTCAAATGTGACAAGGAATAATGATCAAACAATGTGTTTTCCTTTGAGATAATTGTGGTCAATAATCATGCCAAAGCATCTATAATGTTTTCTTGTGTTTTGTAATTTTGGAGGACCAATGTATAAGATAAATTTTAGAAAACAATTATTGAATAAATCTTTCAAATAATATCAATAATTACAAGTAAGGGTTGCTTGTTTATCTCATACAATGATTAAGATTTTGTAAAATGATTAAGTAGATTTATGTAAGAAGATATGATTATCAAATATTCAGATTGAATTCTTCAATAAATCAAAAGCTTTAAAACCTTTAAAAAATGTCTAAAAGTTCAACAAAATACATTTAACATTACCAAGATGCTGACAATTTATAAATGAAAGGGACTTACATCAACAAACTGTTAAGTAAATCATTCTTTATATTGATAATAAATTCAGGAGGAATTATAAGATTATTGAAACACAATTAATCTCACCTAGTTATCTTGATAGAAATTAAACATATTAAGAGATAAAATGTATGAAAACTGGAAATAACTCACAGAGAGAAGATAGTTGTATGAGACAAATTCAGAATCATTATTCTATTATTGATGATCAAAAAAGACTTGTATAATTTCGGCTTACAAAAATTCACTCATCCAAGGGTGCAACCCTTAATAACTCGAAATGAGAGTTATTTATACTATTTCTCAAAACTTAGAAATATCTTAATTGTTTTACAATAATAGAATAAAGAAGAATTGAAGAAGGAAACAGATAGATGGGGTGTCTCTGTTTTCTTGGAAGTTGTTGATTACTTGGCACCTTTTGATGGAAGTCGTTGCTGACTGGACCCTCAAAAATATGATGTGTTGGCACACTGTAAAATTCATCCTTTTACTTGATGGTCTCACAAAACTTATCCCGTTGATTTTGACTTGGGATTTCTACACTCATCATTTTCCTGAAGATTTCATCTACTTTAGTATATCTGTCAAAAGTTGGTCTTTGAATGAATAAATGTTTGATTTGATGTTGAATGATAAAATCAAACTGCATAGCTTCAAGAAATGATTTCCCTATAATCTATTATTTGATACCTACAAACTTTGACTTATCTATTGCAATTGTGTATAAATTTTTGCAGTAATCTTCTAATTTAATCAACTTATCATCTAATCCTACCAATCCTGACATTATTTTATGATTTAAAACATTATATTTAGTAAGAAACATTTGAAAAATAATATTCAAAGCTTCACATTTGGTCTGCAATTGGTTGATTAAATTTCTTTTCTGCAAAACTTTCTTTATCTCCAAAATGGTTGCAGTTCTATCCAAGATGTTGATTTGTTCCAACTCCTTTTTGTTCTTTGAATTGAGAACTTTAATCATGTCTGTGGCTTCACTTGGCTTCTTTTTGAGATGCTCTTTTTGCTCTTGAATTGCTCCTGTACATTTGGTGATGAGCTCCTGTTGTTCGAAGATAATCTGTATGGATGTCCATACCTTTGTCATAGACCTACTGACGTTTTCCTAGATATTCTGCTTAGCTTCACCCAAAGTTGCTTCCATTAGACATTCACTCTCTAGTTATTTGATCTTAAGGCCTAAATGATGAGTATTTTTCATTTCCCTTACATATAAAGTATAGTTTTTAATCTTCTGTGACTCAAGAACTTGAAACCTCTGCTATAACGTCTCATGTGCCTGCTTTTGAATGGCCAAATCTTGTTCCAATTTTGTTGCATTAGTTGTAGTCAAAGATGTTGAAAGTTTTGTACCTACAGAATATGTTTGAGTTTCTAAATTAGGATAAGTATTCACCTCGAGTGCTTATTTCTCTTTCAGTAGTAATTCTTCAATTTTTTCTTCCATATTTCTAATTGGCAGATTTTGATCAATGATCAACTTCAATGTCTCCTCCTTGTTATATTTATTTTCTGCAATCTCCTTAGTCTGTGGGTCTTCAGTTGAGGGTAGCTTGAGTTGTTTGCACAGAGAAGAGATGTCTTAATTCTTCGTTTTAATGATTTCCTCAACTACCTTGCATTATTTTAGGTCATACCCAACCTTCACTACAACGTCTTCCAATGATTTCATTATGTTATCTTTAGCTAATGAAAACAATTTTTCAATCTTCAGCTGAGATTAAACATTTGACAGTGCTACTTTTAACTTGGAAAGTGACATGGCTGTTGTGGTCATTGTTGAAAATAACATCTCTCTTGACTCCTTGTGCATGTCCATTTGGTCAATTGCGTGAATCTGATTTGCATCAAAAGAGAAGACAATATTCTTATACTCAACATGAGTCTTTGGAAATGGCGTTGTTGCCTCTAGAAAGGCCATTTTCAGCCTTCCTTTCTCACTGTCAAAGGAAGTGAGAAGCCTATGCTATGACGTAGATGCTTACTTCCATAATTTACTATAAACATCAGATTTCAATGCTTCATTCTTGTGCTGGATGTATAGGAATCTGGAGAAAATATTTTTTCTCTTCAATAGAGCTAGCATATAAATGCTAGATAATTTCCAATGATTTTCTTTCAAGTGATGATGATGGAGGAGTCTTGGGAACACTGGTGGATGTGGAGACTTCAGTATCTCCCAAATCTATGATATCTAGTTGTTATCCATTTGAAAGTAAGGTGGAAGTGAGCTTTGGATATTTATGGTGCAAGATAAACTCTTTCATGATTTATTTGGCATGTGGAGGCTCTTCTCTAACTCTCTTTTGATGCTTACTGTCAGGCACTGGGGTCTATACATTTGAAGTTGAAATGACCTGTTCATCTGCGTCCTGGAGAGTACCTTCCACCCATTCATCTTAGTTCATGTATTTATCTATTACTTCTCTTGAGGTATGAGTGTAAGAAGTTGGTTTGAGTTAAACTCTCAAAGTAGAAATAATGCCATGGGGGTCATATGACCATGTAAAACTTGGTTTAAAACCCATCTTCTTTAGCAATGCATATTCTTCAGCACCAGCTACTCTAGCATTGCAGATGAAGGATCCAATGTTGGCTTTGAGTTTAAATTGAGCTTTTCTCTTTCTTGAGACAAAATGTAGCTCATCCATGTTTAAGATTTGTCTAATTTACTCTAAGGAGAAAACTCTCATAAGTACATATTTTGGAAGCTTATATGGTGTGTGTTCACAACCATATACCTTGATTTATGTGTAATTTTTATAGAGGTACTAATCACTTGTCTTAGCTTGATTACTGAGGTGAAGAATCCTTTTGATTTCTTCCCTAATTATGGGCTCTGATTGACTTGTGAGAAGTTTCTTCAATGGATGTATGAATGAGTCTATGAACTCTGCAAAAGAAGTGGTTGTTAATGAGGCTCTGACTAATTCTATCCAGTGAACCACTGATTGATCCACTCCCTGTGTATCCTTCTTGTTGAAGTGAATAGGCAACAATTCTTCCTGCTGAAACAAAACCATTAGAACAATTACAGAAGAATAATTGAACACTCGTGTAGTAAATTTCATGAATTTTTCATGTATAATCTCAGCCAAGAAATGGTTGTAATTGTACATAAAAAATGTTAATTTATCATTACTAAAAATAGATAAGAACCCCAGGATGGGTTCATCAATTGTTTCATCATTTAGGTATCCTAACATGTATGAAAGAAGGGAGATGTAGTGCTTGGAAGCTATAGGAAAGATGGAGGATGCATATGGGGGATTTTTCTTGGGAAACTCTGCATCCTCAGGTAATAAAATGTAAAATATTTGAGCTCTCTAAGGGAAAGATAGTTTGTGATAAAGGGCCATGAGAGAAATGGGTGAGAAATGGGATAAGGAATCAGATGAGGGAATGAGTAGCATCTGGTTTATGGTATCAGGGGATATGGTAAGCAGAATGTTTCCATTCTGAGCCACCACTAAATCTGTTATAGGGTCATATTGCTTCTGACACCAGGCAATTAGATCAGGAAAAGGATGAGTTTGTGGAAATACAAACAAAGGAAACATGGATTCCCAGAAGTTGATAGGGTCCTGGTTATCTATGTGATTTTGTTTTAGCCACAAATTGAGCTTATAGAAGTCAAATTCACAATGACAGTCTGAGACTTTGAAAAAGGCATTGAATAGGGTTATGAGGTCGAGGTTAATCTATGGCATTGCATTATGTATGTCTTCTGCAACGGTTTTGGTGATCTTAGGGGTGACTTCAGCAATTGGATTGACGACTTGTACTTCCTATGTCACCTGTTTCTTGGATTTACCCTTAGGAGTCATTTGCTTTTTTGTTTTGGCCTTGGGTGCCATGTTTGACATGATATCGACTAGGAAAGGGGTTTTGAAGATCAGGTTGCAACAAAAGGTGATAGGGTTTCAGAAGTAGGGAGAGTGGTTGCAAAATGCTAATGCTTGAGATAGAATGCATAGGTGATCAAAATGAACAGAGAATGTAAAGTGATATCAAGCTCTCTGCAAACAGTTTTATAGGGCATGATATAGGATTTAACGATATATGATTAACAGTCTAGGATATGACCGTACAAGTTTAACTGATATAATGGGGATTAATGTATAATGGGATGATTAACGGTCTAGGAGCAGGTTCAGTGGTCAACGGGGCGGGGCAATTAATAGGCATAAGTGGAGCGTTGAATGGTAACTATCAAATGACGTGGAGGGATATTATTGGAGAATGGGCTAACGGTTATGGCACGGGAAGGATATATGTTGGCTAAGTGCGTGGGAGGAAACGATCATGGGGTGCAGGAGGAATGGTCGTTGGGCATTGAAAAATTGAAAGTGGATTTCAGGGGGGGGGGGGGGGCGTGGGGGTTACCTCCCAGTTTTTGGTTTTGGGTGGACGGGGTGCGAAGTTCTATGGTGTTGCCACATCGCAAATTTGGGCAGCCATTAAAACCACATTTTGGAACCCCCCACTCACGTTAACGAGAAATGGTCCGGGGGGGGAGGGGGGGTCGCGAAGTTATTCTTTGTCGTAGATCTTGAGTAGGCTTCAGATCTACTATTGAAAACTGCTGGCGCGTTACTTCTTCAATTTGACCCTTTGTCGCTTAGTGACTTTATAGTTAAAATCAATAAGCGCTTATGTATATAAATTTCAACAAATGAAAATTAAACCCCCTTTTGAAGGTTTTAACATCATAAATTAAAATTTTAATATTTTTGAGCATCTAACACATTTAAACAGACAACCATAGTTTTATTTCTAAAAAGACTAAAGCATTCACACTTTTTTTATTTTATGCTTCCCTAACATTTTCTTTTTTCCTTATTTCTTTAGATCACATCTACTCTAACATTTTATTCTAACATGGATGTAATAAAATATAATGGGGGAGGGGGGTCGCGAAGTTATTCTTTTCCGTAGATCTTGAGTAGGCTTCAGATCTACTGTTGAAAACTGCTGGCGTGTTACTTCTTCAATTTGACCCTTTGTCTCTTAGTGACTTTATAGTTAAAATCAATAAGCGCTTATGTATATAAATTTCAACAAATGAAAATTAAACCCCCTTTTGAAGGTTTTAACATCATAAATTAAAATTTTAATATTTTTGAGCATCTAACGCATTTAAACAGACAACCATAGTTTTATTTCTAAAAAGACTAAAGCATTCACACTTTTTTTATTTTATGCTTCCCTAACATTTTCTTTTTTCCTTATTTCTTTAGAGCACATCTACTCTAACATTTTATTATAACATGGATGTAATAAAATATAATTTTCCTAACTTTTTTTAAGTTTTATTTTTCATCCATGTTATAACTTAGAATTTTTTATTTATTTTTCAAACTACCATGCTAACTTATCAAACCAAATAATGTTACAACATCGGCTCCATCTGGGGACTGCTTCCCCCTATGGGATGCAGAGAACAAGCAGTTCCATGTGCCTTACCCTCGGGCTATGGAGTCTTTGTTGTAGAAAACAAACATACTTAAAATGATAAAAAAAATGATAATGTACAATGATGATGTAGGATCTCCTTCAGTACTAGATATAGTGTTTCAAAAATCTGCCATTGATAGGCAATGTTGAAAACTGTCCTTCAAAATTCTATAGAAAAAATGTGTTGTTTCCCTTTACCTCTGCAATGCTGAGTGGCCCAAACCATAAATTGTCAAAATTGCCATGTTTGCCTTTATCTTCTCTCATAGCATGCCATCTTAAGACTAACTCTCGTTCTCTAAAATCTCTTTCCCTTGCCTTTCTATAAAAAATACTCTTCATATTATTCTAATATTTCCTTAGTTTATATTGAATCTCATATCTATTTTCATTTAATTCAATAATCTGATTTATTCTTCTAGAGAAATCATCAGGTTCATCATTAGATTCTTGTAGAAACTTAAGCACAGTGAAAGCTAAATTTGTAGGAAAAATAACATCTTTTCCATAAAATAGTTGAAATGGATATTTACCTATTGATCTTTTGGGAGAAATCCTATTTTCCCAGACTGCATAAATCTGATGTATGTCCCAATTTTTCTTGTGGTCTTCTAAAGTTTTCTTAATTACCTTTACTAAACTCTTGCTAGACGATTCATCAAGACCATTTCCTTGTGGATAATAGGGAGTTGAATGATGCAGTAAACTCTGATATTTCTAGCAGAATTCAATCATCTTAATGCTACTAAATGTTGTGGAATTGTCAGTGAATATTTGTTGTGGACAACCAAATATAGATAAAATGTTGTCTTCAATGAATTTGATTACAATTGAATCTGTGACATTTCTTACAGGAATGGAGTCCACCCACTTGGTAAAATATTTAGTAACAATTAAGATCCATCTGTGCTGATTACTTGAAGCAGGATGAATTTCTCCTATAAAGTCTAATCCCCATTCACAAAATGGTGTTGAGATAACAACTGGAACTAGTGGAGGGGCTACTAATTTTTGCTTACCAGCAAACATCTGACATGGAACACAAGCTCTGAATTTTGCTCCTACTTGTGAAAATAGAGTAGGCCAATAAAATCCTACCCTAAGAATTTTGTATGCTGTTGCTCTCCAAGCATAATGACCTCCACATATCCCTGCATAAAACTGATCAATGATTCCTCCAGTCTCTAATTCTGTCAATAAAAGTAGTATAATATTAAGAGGATGTTTCTAGTATAAGTTGGCATTGATGATACAATATTTTATTGATTTCAACTTGAGTGTTTTGCATTGGATTTTGGAAAACTAAGCTGGACATTCAAAATGGATCATAAAATGAACGATATCTACATACCAATATGATAATACAAACTTCTCATCAATGTGATCAGGGACTGTTTGAGTTGAAGGAGAAGGTTCTTATGTATTATTTCATGGCATTCCTTGGGAAGGTTCTTGTGGATTCTCCCCTTATTCATTCAAGGAAGGTTCTTGTGTTATCTCCCTTTCCAAATTTGAAGAAGGTTCTTATGGATTCTTCTCAGAAACTTCAAAAATAGAGTTTATGCCCAACACATTACAATTAGATTCAGCTAACAATTTAGCTAAACCTTGTCCCTGTACTAACTTGGTAGTTTTAATGGTAAGGTCAAACTCAAGGATTTGAGTTGTCCATCTTCCTCTTCTCCCATCAGTGTATGGTTATTTAAGAACAATTTTTACTACGCTATTAGGTACATAGACAATAATGGTATAATGGAGGACATACATTCTGAAAGATTTCAGGGCTTGAACTAAGGCATGGGATTATTTTTTGATGATATCATATCTGAGTTTTGCATCTCTCATGACCTTGCTAAAAAATGTTATGTGTTGAACATGATAATATTCATTCTTCTGCAAAAGGACAACAACAAGGGTGGTTTCATAAGAAAAATAGAATATACTAAAAGGTTGACAGTAATTTGGACTGGCTAAGGTAGGGGCTTCAGAAATGGCCTTCTTTATTTGGTCAAATGCATATCTTGTAGGAATAGTCCATTTTACTTCATGGTTCTTTTTGAGCATATATGTTATGTATTTAACTATTTCTGCATAGTTAGGTATAAACCTTCTTAAAAAGTTAATTTTCCCTAAAAAGGATTTTATCTCTTTCTTATTTCTAGGTAATGATAATGATTGAATAGAAGAGACCCTTTTGGGATCAATTACTACATATTTTGAAATAATATTACCTAGTAATTTGGCCTCTTTAATGGAAAATAATGACTTCTTGGGATTTAGAGATACTCCAAACTTCCTGCACATGTCAAAAAATTTCATCAAGTGCTTCAGATGTTTCTGATTTGATTCAGAGAAAATAGTTTAATCATCAAGATAAATAACAACAAATTTGTTTACCTTCCCAACAAAGGCCTAGTCCATGGGTCTATGAAATGTTCCTCCTGCATTTGATAGGCCAAAAGGCATCCTGGCATACATGAATGTACCCCAAGGTGTGGTAAAGGTTGTCTTCTCCCTGTCCTCTGAATTCACCAATATCTAATTATAACCAGAGAAGCCATCAAGCATAGAGAGTCTGTTAGCACCTGATACTCTTTGAAGCAACTGATCCATCTTTTGAAGTTGATAGTTATCTTTCAAGGATGCTTTATTAAGGTTTCTAAAATCCACACATAGTCTAATTTCACCATTCTTTTTTCCGACAGGGACTAAATTGGCAACCCAATTAGAGTATCTTAAAGGGACAATTATTTGGGCATCTAAAAGATTTTTAAGTTATTTTTCTATGGTGGGAAGTAGAACTAGATTCATCCTTCTTAAATTTTTCTGATAGGGTTTTGCTTCTAGTTTTAGTGGAATTTTATGCTCAATTAAAGACGTGTCATAAGTTTTTAGATCAACATAAGACCAGGCAAAAAAATATTTGTAATTATTAAGAAGTTTGATATATTCAGATTTAATTTCAGGAGTTAAAGATGCACAAAGTTTAATTTTTTTAATCTCCTCATAAGTACCAATATTAGTGTCTTCTATGTCATCTTCTGGTAAAACAGAGAATGGATTCTTGGGAACATCATTTTGATCAAACAATTTTTCTAAAGGAACAAATCCTTTGGGGATAAAATTATTTAATAGTTGTATAATATCATGATCAACTACCTTTGAATTTATATATGCATTTCCCTTTTCATTATTGTCTGAGTTATCTTCTTCAATTTGCAATACAAAAAATTCATCAATGACTTGAAGAAAGGATTTTAATTGTTCATCATCTTCAAATATTTTCCAATGTTTAAGATTGTCTAGGATTGATGGTCTATATTTGATTTGTATTTGAAATTGATCTGGAATCTTGAAAGAACTTGGAGAAATAACTAATGCATCTGCATTTATGTTTTCATCTCTAGGAATAAAAGTTATATTGAAAGCATTAAAGGAATTTTCAATGGTGTCCCAAATCTCATTTCTGTAAGACCTGAGCCTAGGATGCTTTATTTGAAAAAGAATCCCAACCTATCTCACTATAAGTTCCGAATCAATAAAGACACTAAAATTTTGAACCTTTAAACTTTTAACAAGTTGTAATCCTAGGATAAAAGATTCATATTCAACAATGTTATTTGTGACCTCAAAATCTAACTTGCATGATTGAGTAATATTTTCTTTATCAGGTGAAATCAAAACAACTCCTGCTTCAGCTCCATATTTGGTGCAAGATCTGTCAAAGAATAATTTCCAACTTTCAGTTTGAACAGATTTAGGGGTTTCAACTACATCCTCAATCTTGAGTTGAGAATTCCGTTAAGTATTTGATGATAGTTGGAAACAACTAAAATCCCGATCAACTGCATAAATGGGATGATTTATAGCCTCATCAGCTTTGAAAATAGTGTTTAGGAATCTGAATTCTCTATATAACCTAGGGCTCTCTCTACCATATACATGAATAGTGGCAAAAGACATGTCCATTTGAAGACTCCCTCCCAATTTTTCACAACACGATCTTGATAAAAGCATTCCAAATTTGGGGGGAATATCAATGACAACTATGTCTAATACAACACTTTTAACTGGTATTTGATGTAAGTGACCACTAGGTATTTTATAAGTCCTTAAAAATGTACCCTCTTAGATTCAAAGGTATATAGGTCATGATGGGTTCTAGTGATATCGAAATTAAGTTGTTCCATAATGAATTTAGGCATAAATTTGTGTGAAGCACCAGAATACAACATAAAATTGTATAGCAGGGAGTCATGCACTTTCAAAGTCACATAAAAAGGTGGTATGAATTCATCAATCATATCAGAACTAGGACCGAAAGCTATGGCGGGACTTTAATTTTGCGGATTAATAATATCTCCTTTAGCATCCACACTAGAGTTTTGGATCCATTTTGCAACTTGAATTTTATATCTCAGGTTTTTAGAAAGTTCTGAAAGTGGAATTAGAATTTTAACTCTTTCTAAATATTTCTCCACATTAAAAGTAGTCAATATAGTTTTGCCAATTTGAGTAGAATCACTTGAATGATTTAGAGGTTCAACAAAAGTAGTTTGAGTTTCAACAATTTTTACTTGAGGTTCATTTATTACAGGGTTTTTGGGAGGTCTACTAGGACCAAATCTAGGTCTTAAGTCATATCTTCTATTGATTTCTGCAATCAGAAACTCAAAAAAAGCTTGATATTTAGAAACCTCAGAAGTATCTTGGTCTTCTTGAGGGTTTTGACTTTGGGGGACAGGAACAATGGTAGTCTGAAGGGATGTATGAACTATGTTATTAATATCTTCAATGATCCGGATTTTATGCAGGAACGCAACAGAATAAACACATAACCATAAATACAGAGATGCAGCGGAAATAACACTTCATTTCATTAATATCAAATAACGGAAAGATGCTTACAGACATAATGGAAATAAAATAGCTAGGGTGCTGGTAGCGAATCTCTGAGAAGAGATGTGGTGGCTACAGACCTCTGAACTGTGTTACAATGAGGCTCGAGGGCCTATTTATTGTTGAGAAACAATGTAGAATTTGAAACGTCAAAAAACCTAACCGTAGGAGATGAGGCGCCAAAACTGTGGGCGCCCGTTTGGGTAAATTGGTGGTTCAACTTCCCGGGGGCATAACTTTGGCACCCGATCTCCGTTTGACGCGTTCAATAGCTCGTTAGAAAGATCTATCCGAGGACTTCAATTTTTGAACGAGCAACATCGGTCCATGGATCCATGTTGCTCTCCGTTTTCCCAAAAAATGTCGTTTAGGGCCTCAAAACGGCTCCGGAAGTTCAGGACCCGAAAAACTGCTAAAAATAGTAAGTTTTGTTGCAACTTGAAAATTGAAAGAACTGAAGATGGGGGTTCAAATGGAATAGGTGGGTGGCCACCAATATCCACCTGGATCATTAAGCCCCAAAAACGGCTCCGAGAGTGGAGGACCCGAAAACCTGCTAAAAATAGTAAGTTGTGCTGAATGTGAAAAGCTGCAAGAATTGATGGTGCTGGTCCAAATGGAATAGGTGGGTGGCCACCGATATCCACCTGGATCATTCCTCCCTCCTTAGGAAGCAATGGTCCCAATTGCGTTGAGATCCTCCATGAGATGAGGAAAATTCTGTTGAACTGAGTATTAGATGTGTTGAAGATGTCATGGACCTGCGGGTGGACATGCTGGATGCGTTTAGTAAATTTGGTTTCTTTATCAGCCTCATACAGTACATGTTTGGATTCTGTATGTGTAGTTGCAGGATGTATGGAAACATCGGGTGGTGGTGCATTGGGAGTCGGATCAATGGAGTGCTTGTCCTGACAGTGTAGAGGAACCTCTATGAGTGAGGAGAAATTGTCATCGTATTCCTCCATGACTTTGTCCATCTGCTGCAGCCGTGAAAGGGAGCCCTATTTCGAGGTTGTGGCCACAATATTCTTCTTTCCCTGTGAGTGAGTCGTAAGGAAAATGAATTTCCTGGTCTGGGAAACAATCTTACTGCGTTGTTTTGCAGTAGTCAAAGAGATGGCAGGAGGCGGTACTACCTCCGGTATCCTGTGCAAGTTATTTCCCAAAGTAATAATAACAGCACGAGGCCTAGACTCATACACAGCATGTCGTCTCCATAAGTATGGTTGGCCCAATAATACATCAGCTACATCAAGAGGAGCAACATCACACAATACATCATCCGTGAATGGCTTGATACTGTATGGAAGTCGGCACTGCTGGCGGATGCGGAGATCTCTCCCTGGGTGGAGCCACCCAATGGTATACGGTTGCGGGTGTGCTATGGTTGGTAGGCCGAGCCGCTTCACGACGTCTGTTGAAATGAGGTTCTTTTGGCTTCCGCTATCGACGAGAAACTGCAGCGGAGAACCCTTCACCCACATCTGCGACTGGAAGAGGCGCTCCCCCTCCTCTGGATCCTCTGGACCCTCCTTCTGGATCTTGGTGGTGGAAACAATGGCACTGGGATCCGCATCGATGATCTGCTTCCCTTTGTCATTGCCTTTGTCTGGTTCTAACTCAGGATCAGAAAATGCATCTGATTCGGGTGCCTTTAGTTCAGCCACCAAAGACTGTTTGGCCCGACACTCGTTTGTGCTGTGAGTGGGGCTGTTATGAAATTCACACCACTTCCTTGTGTCCTTCTTTGGATTTGTGGTGTTGTTCTGAGTCACATTGCTTTGGCCTTGCCCCTTGTTCTTCGGTTCGGGGGCACCTTTCGGATTCGCAGATCCAAAGTCTCGCTTCTTCTGCTTAAATTTATGCTCGATCTTGGCGGCATAGCGATATGCCGTGCCAAGCGATGTAATGTCGAGGAACTCCATTTCCTCCTGAATGTGTTTGTGCAGACAGCCGCGGTACTTGAGCACCAAATGTCTCTCTGAATCTTTAATCCCCAACTTTGTGCGTAGGGTATGGAACAGATTCGTCAGTTCGTGCACATCTTGATCCTTTTGTTGCCGCAGCGTGGTCCATTGGATGTATTTGTCCTCATAGCTCCCCATAGGGTAATATTGTTCCTTGATGCCGTCTCGGAACGAATTCCAAGTGGGTGTGGTCGAGAACAGAGAGGGTTCCCCTTCGCCCTCTTGCTCACGGTAGGTTTCCCACCAGTCTTTGACATGGGGGGCGGCTTTGAGGAGTGCAAAAATAATCTTTTCTCGGTCGGAGAAGTCATGGACCGAGA